>JAYKKT010000024.1:0-195129 GCA_036023115.1 Brasenia schreberi | reverse complement strand
CGTAGGCCTGAACGAAGTGAAGCGCTTTAAGAAGCGAAGTTTCTAAAGACTGAACGAAGTGAAGCGACACTACTATAAGCGAGGGACGAGGTACGAGGCGTGAGTTGAGCATAGCGAAATGTTTTCTTCACGATAGTGAAGCTCGTTGGATGAGCATAGCGAAATGTTTGATGAACGACAGTGTTCTTTTGGAGTTGGATGAGCATAGCGAAATGTTTTCTTCACTATAGTGTTCTTTTGGAGTTGGATGAGCGTAGCGAAATTGACTATGGCCTTAACGATAGTGTTCAGTGATACTTAAAACTGAACGAAGTGAAGCTACAGAGCAGCTGTCGGCACCTATAGCGCGTGCTATCGCCTATTAGCTCAGCTCTTGTATCCTCTTTATGTCGTCGTTGGTGTGAATTAAAAGGTCAAAACCTTTCCTATTGCTTTCCCTTCAAAACCCTTGTAATTAGCTAGCTCTTGGATAAGCATACTCAATAATTTCCTTTTTCCTACTTGCCCTATCGCTTTGCTGGATTCAAGAACTAGCCTAAATGGGGGCTAGTGTGAACGCTCCTGTCATCTTCCTTGAAAAAACTATTTGACCAAATACAATGAAATAGACTAAAGTCAAGGAGCTCCTCCTTCCTTCTTCCGCCCACCCACCGGCGTCGCTACTCCTTAGCAAATTAGAGAAAGGCTAGCAAAAGAAGAACCTGTTGGTGCTTAGCATCAGCTATCCCTATACCCCTCCATAGAAAAGAACTGCACCTCCCGGGATTTTGCAATGCGCTAGACCTTAGAAATAATAAAAATCCATCCATTTCGACTACTAAAAAACAAAACAAACCCGTCTGACTATGGGCTATGCACCCAATAACACAAAAGGTAGCCCGGCGAAAGAAATCGCACTACTAGATTCCGCTTCGATGCACTACTAGAAAAGAAAAGCCTTATCCAGTTTCTAACTCTTTGCAGCAAATAAAGAAAGCTGATAGCGCGCGCTTTGGGTGACGTCCAAAACTATAATGCACGAGTCAAATGTGCGATAAAGAAAGGCCTTCCCTTAGGGGAAGCTTGAAAGAGGCCCCCTCCCTCACTATAGCACCCCTCGAAATACTTGCTAGCCATGACGTGCCCAGACGCACAAAAGGTAGACTTTTTGAGAGCCTCGGAATAGCCCTACTGAGAAGAGTGGCCCAATGCACTTTTTCTTCATACCTCTCATTCATGGGTCGCTCCATCACTCATGGAGCGGGGCGTGGCGAAAGCGCACCGGGACTGCTACTGCGAGCTACCTATTTTCTAGTCCAGTCGACCCGCTGGCTAGTCGCGGGGGCCTAGTTCAGTGATGCGCGCTTACGCTTAAGAACACGCGCACCTATCCGTCAAAAGGACTGACTCGTTCCGCAATTGCTGCTGCAGAACAAAGGGGACTATAGCGGACCTTGATTAAATAAAGCTAGCAAGCAGCTCTCCTCCCCGTTACTATAAGGGTAATAGGGGAGCACTGCGTGCTTAGCTCAGGGTTACGCTATAAATCGATGTGCCAGCCGACTAGCACAAGCGTGGATGTGCTTGGATTTTAGATTGTATGGGTGCTTACTATTGAGGCGACAGTCGGCATGTCATATCGAATGGTTAAGCTGAAGTTCTTCCAAGCCTAACCTAAGAATACGATAGAACCCCCTTTCTTGAGTTGGAGTTATTTATCCTTGCCCTAACCTACGGTTATATTATCTATATCTTATTTCTTAGTATAGTAAGTAGTAGATATACAACGCGTGGCTATAGCTATACTATAGGAAGGGCCCGTTAAGATCGGCGAAAATCTACGCACTACGCTTCTGCTAATCCTATCTCTTCTCACTTTGCCATCTTTAGTCCCCCGGTTTCATAGCCGTACCTGCCTACTTACTTGCTTGGCTTGGTGTTCTGTCCCTGCCTACGCTCCTCATTCTTGGCACTACTGCTGCCAACCCGGGCTACCGAACTGTGACTCGACCCCCACTTTCAAAACTGCTAATTGGACGGCCCCACTAACACAAAAGGTGTGCCGCCGGCTTACATGTAGAACTACAGAAGAGGATTGGCTGCCCTTGCTAACCTTGTTATTTCTCTAGAGCAAATAAATTAAGCGCAAGGGGGTTAGAATTGACTTGGATTAGCGCTAACACGGTTAGTAATTCGCAGAGCGGATTACGCGCTTAATAGAAACCATATAGCTTACGTTACTGAATTCTGACTGAGTCCATACACGCTAAAATGAGACTCATATTTCCTTTGATTTGCATTCGTTTACCGCGCTGGTTTAGATTGCTTTGACGCATATATACAACCTTTCCTCCCCAGTCTCGCTGTCTACTTGCCCCTTAATACAAGCCTAACTTGATGCGCACTGACATTGACATAGTGTCATTTCATCCTTGTACAATATACGCCTTTCCATTCCATATCATCGTATTCCCTTCTCTTTTCATCAGGCGCCTACCTAATAATTACAATTACCTACCCATCTCCCATACATCCTATGACGGTTTAGTATCTATGCATAGCCAAGTAAAGGCTACAATTGCAAACGGATTGCTATATCTACATGTGTAATATCGCTGGGAAATTTCATGCCCACTTAGTTTACTCTTTGACTCCATTTTTGCTTTGCTTTCAAAGAGTTAATGCTGAAGAGCTACTGCTCTTTCCTCCCTCGGGTTAAACCTCTTCTTTGGTCTCCCATTTCAATGACGCCTCTTTAGCAAACTGCGATGTGGCTGCTCTGATTGATGAGCTTCGAGCTGCTCTCTTTCAGACTGACTTCTTTGTTATAGTGCTGTGCAAATTCCTTGCCTCTGCTCCTATGTGGTGTGACGAAAAAATCGATCTATTTTCCGGGTCCGCTTGGAAGGCATAATGCAAGTATGTCTTAATCCTATCGCCAAGAAGCTGCAATTTGATAGATTGCTTTGCTTAGCCCTTACTGTAGGGCTTTAGCCTGAACGAAGTGAAGCGCTTTAGCCTGTTTAAAGGTGGGTAGCGCGCCTTGCGGGCTCCACTACGAGACTGAAGTGTTAGTGGGAGCGGACTGGTACACTATAGAACCGCACCGTGGGGGGCTTGTGAGCCTTGCGTAACAAGGCTCCTGCTACTGTCATACTCCCACCGCTACTGTAAGCTCCCACTAACACAGCTAGCGGTAAGGCTCCTTAAGTTACCAAATGCTCTGGCGACCAATTGATGTTGGAGCAAATCCCGAATAAATGCGTACTGGAAGCGAAGCCCCACGGCAAGCTACATTTGGAAAATTGGAGTGCCGTGCTCAAACAAGGGGGATATTGGAAAATCGGACAAGGCACAAGCGTTCGCATATGGAAGCAGCCATACCAGAATGGGCACAACTAACTTTCAGGGCTATAAGGGTTTTAGATGAGAATGCCACGGTTTCAACTCTTATTGATTGGGATAAGCGTTGCTGGAACGAAGAGCTCATATATTCCATCTTCCTCCCCTGAACAAATATGTCACATCCTGCTCCCGACGATCGACAAGAAGGATGAATGAATATGGGATGCAAGGGCAGATGGCATTTTTTCAGTGAGGACGGCTGAACCTGAATGTACCTTGAGACAGCAAAGGAAAGAAGGGAGTCCCAGGCACAAGCATCGACGAGTACCGAAGGAAGGCAACAAGCTGTCTGGAAAGCCCGGTCCCCCCGTCAGCAAAGGATTTATGCTGGAGACTGCTAAACCTTGCCATTCCAACGAGAGCCAAGTTAGCAAAAAGAGGAGTTCAATGCGTCCTGGTAAAGCAAGCCCAAGATGTAACAGAGGAGAGGAGACCTACGAGCATGCATTGAGTGACAGCGAATGGGTGCAACATATATGGCGCCCGAGTGCAAGAGATGCTGGAAATCACAGACAGGTGCCCTTCTTGTCTTTCTCCGTTAGTTACACAGAATGATATTAAAACAAAGACAAGAGAACTGCTAACTGAATACAAGCAAGCACCAGGCACAGATAAAGCGAGAGGGGTTTCATCCAAAGGATAACAATGGGCCAGAGCAGAGCAGGAAGTGGTGCAAACCAGAAATGGTACAAATTGAATGTATCTGCATCCATTCAAGCAGATGGACGCTGTGGCCTTGGGCCTTCGAGATGAAGAAGGCTGCTACAAACGTGGCGGCTGCAACCTGGTGCTTCAAAGAGAGAATTGCCTAAATTCGGGTTGGAGAAGCACTAGCAATGAGATATGGACGAACCTGCGGATATGGCCTTCCTGAACCTCATGGCAGAAAGGGACAGCAAAGAGGTCTTCCTAGCCGTCTCAGGATCCAAAGAAAACTTGTCACAGTTTGGCACCATCGTGCTGGAGTGTAAGGTTCTCATAGAGCGCTTCAGAAAGATAAAGTGGGCTTACACAAGACGAGAAGCCACTACCACTACTCCCACGGGGCGCTTACAGTAACGGGCTCCCACGGGGCGGTAGCTCATGACCTAGCAAGAATGGCCATAGACCAACAGCAGAGGGTGTGGGTAGAAAGAGCACCTGAGTCTATTCTAGCACGAGCTTTCAATGATCTTACTTGATCATTACCAGATAGATCTGTATCTGTTCTCCCTATAGTGAACAAAGCCAGCCTACCAACGACCAACAAGCGTTGACGCGTGCGCTTACAGTCTGCTGCTCTGTAGCTGAACTTCGTTCAGGCCAAAGTTCAATAGCTGCACTTCACTTCGTTCAGGCCTAAGTTCAATAGCTGCACTTCACTTCGTTCTTATCTTGAAGTTACTGTAAGCGCTGCACTCGCTTATCCTTGCTTCCTCTATAGTGCGCTTCTTCTGCTTCGTAGGTTAGCACCCGGCGTCTGGGTGGGAGCAACTTAGCTGATTAGCGCTTATCCTAGCTTAAAGAGCACACTACCTTTTGTGTTAGTGGGCTATAGTTATAGTAGGAGCTTGCTAGCACTAAGCCCCAGACGTTTTGTAGCGGCGCTATCTTAGTAGTGGGCACACTATAGGCGGCGCACACTATAGGCGGCGCGCACTATAGGCGCTTTTCCTTAGCTGATTGGCTACTTTAGCACCGGGTTCCGGCAACTTAGCTTGAGCACTATAGCTGCACCCGGGTGTGAGCTAGCTTCTTAGCAAGAAGAGATACGTCATTTCATCAGCTTCTTCAGCACTCCGCCGCGCCTATAGTGAGCACTATAGGACAGAATGAATAGCAGCACCCGGCTACTAGTGGGGATATGGGAGCAGCCTACTAGCTGAATAGCGGAATAGGAGCACTTCTACTTTCTTTATCTAAAGATTCCGCTTATTAGCACCCTATAGTGGCAGTGGCTGACGTAGGGCTTAGCACCTTCTCTTCTAGTGTGAGCAGAATAGCAAATCTACTTCACTCCTCAACTTCCTCGCTCGCTTAGCTTCAGAAATAGGAGCAGCGTAGGGCTTAGCTGAATATCGCTTATCCCAGATTAGATTAGCAAATTAGCTTGTTAGCTTCAGAAGCACTATAGGCGGCCCTGGGGGATGGTGAGCAGCACCCTGCGCCTCCCCCGCGGACGGCGTCTGGGCTTAGCACTCTAAGGGCTATTCTAAAAAAGAAGCTCAAACCTATAGTGGAGCAGAATAGCATTATAGTAGTGCACTATTGAATAAGGTAGTAGTAGAAGCAGATAGCTTATTCCAAAAGTGATAGGGTTTGCCATTTAATAAGTGCAATGCAATGCTTATTAAGGCATTAACACGCAATGTGAAGGAAGTTCGAAGCCTTTCTTACTGCTTTCATTAACAGGCAATGTGACGTATGTCAAGAATTTCATTAAGATGCCCTCTTTCCTAGTTAAGGCCACGTAGTATATGCCCCTAAAGCTTCAGGCAATAACGCAATGGTGAAGGCAGCAATGTGATATTCTCGCAGGAAACCCACAAGGTATTACAGTCCCCGCAGCCTCGCTCAGGCATTAACTACCGCCATCCCTAATCTCTCAAATTAGCCTATATGCTTGCTTTATGCCATCCTCCTATGCCACATAGTGTAGGCAAGCACGTTTTTCAAGGGGAGCCCCCTTTTTGAACCAATTATCATAGACCAACCCCCTTGGACAGTCCATCTCTTTCTTCCTTCTTTCTCTCAGTCAGTCCTTCTGTCTGTCATTAAAGCAATTAGGCTTATATTCATTCGTCTTGTATTATTTTCTTTCTTTCCTAGTCTTATTCCCGCAGGCAGTAATAATCTCTATCCAGCCGCATAGCATAGGGAAGGCTTGTCAAAAGTAGAAAAGAAAGTAATGCTAACGCTTGAAGCTGATCCTTTCTCAATCTCAGGCAGGTAGTCAATAAAGAAAGAAGAAGAAGAGTTGGGTTCCGATCCAAATATAGACACCCTTTCATAACCCCTCTAATATAGAGTCTTAAACGGCCGCCCGCGGATAAAGGCTCTTAAGTGCTGTGCATGCTCTTAGGATATTATGCATATCAGAGCTTTCTTCCGCGTGTGGGGCGGAAGACTGCACTTAATAGCGTCAAGGCTGAATTGCCCCGGGGCTAATTGTAGGCACGCGCCTTCCACTTGCGCGCTGCGGGCCCCTGCCCCCACTTACTTGCTGGCGGGTCGAAGAGACGAGGAATAGGCTGACCTCCGTAAGGAGACAGCGCTAGCGCTACGAGAAATCGCCTCGCCAAGCTCCATGAGTGATGGCCGGAAGGAGGAGCTTAAAAACGGAGGCTGGCGACTCCAGGGCTATTCCGAGGCAGCAGAGAGGCCCACCTTTGACTCATAAGCCATGACGTGTAAAGGAAAGGTAGGCCTTTCCGCAGGAAAGAGGAGAGGGAAAGGGGCCTCTTTCAAGCTTCCCCCCTAAGGGGAGGCCTTTGTTCATCGCGCATTTCGCTCGTGCATTAGCGAGTAGTTGCTTTGGATCGCGACGTCACCGCCCCGTGGGAGTAGTGCGCGCCAAAGCGCGGCGCCGGGTTAACAACTTGATAAGGCCTTTCTAAGTGCAGCCTATAGTGAGCTGTGCATAGCCTATAGTAAAGGGATCTGATATAGGCGTTCTATAGTGCGTGAATTTTCAAACAAAAGAAGGGCTCCCCTAGCTATGCTATCCTATACTACACTATAGTATGCAATGAATCCCTTACTGCTTACCGCCCCGTGGGAGTAGCGGCTACTGTAACGGAGTCATGTAAGACTACTACTAAGGCTTTACGCCTTGTGATCGCTCCCACGTGGCGGTAGCACTAGTAGGCGCGTGCGCTTACACTTACAGGACAACGACTCGCAAAGCGATTTGCTTCGTTGCTTACAGTAGCCGGTTCACTACCTCGTTGGCCCGAGTACAGATGAAATATCTGCACAGCCAGTAAAGAAGGAAGGTGCTCGGCTGGCGACACAGGCCCCTCCCTTGGATTGTTGACGGCAATGAACGAACTTGGACCATGCCGCGGTGTCACAGCTGAATTGAATGGCAGGGGGACGCCTGGCTGTGCAGAGACGGAACCTCGACGTTCCCTCAAGCCGGTGATAGCCGCAATATCTAAGGGGCGGGAAGTGAAACCGATTTCAGTCGGACGACCGACCCACCACCACCACTATAGGGTAGTAGGGTAGGGGTAAGGTCGGCCCATGAAGGCATATAGTAGCTTCGAGTCGTAGACGATGGTGCTACGGGATAAGATTACCATGTGGTAAATACCCCACCTCTTCCAATCTTCGGATTTCTCCTGGGCAACCAGCCACCGATGATAACCGTCATGGGTTCGCGGCCAAGCGCGGAGACTCCCAGGGTGGGTCGAAGCAGTCAGCCTTTATAGGCATCTCGTTTTGGAAGAAGAAAGGAAGAAAAGAGGACAGCCTCAGAGGAAGCGGTCGTCCCCAGAAGGAATCCCCCACCGGCGCCAGAACATGCCCTACCGCTGAGATGCGACCCGCATGACCGTGCGTCGAGGATCTACATGGCCTCCGGATCGAGAAGCTCTTCAAAGGAAAAAGGGGAAAAAGGGTAAGCAGAGAACTGCAAGAGGACGACTGATAGAGGCAGAGCGGGATTCTGACGAAAGCCAAGGCACCAAGCCGAGAACGAAGGGATAGAAGGCGGGGCTCGTGCTATGGACGGCTCGCGAAGAAAGAGAAGGTAGCAGGAAAACGTCACTCGGTTAGTCACACCGGGAATCGAAAGGTCGAAGAGATATGCTAGGAGGATTGAGCCGGCTCGCCGCAATTGAGTGCTATTCGAAGCCAGCAATGACGATGCGCCTATCAGGCCTTCCCCTAGTACGAGCAGGGCCGTTCTCGGGGCGCCAGCTTCTTTTCGTCAAAGGCCCACGTGGCTCCAAAAGCAAGGCCGCAAAAGCACCGCTACAAAATCTTAGTGGGAGCGATCGCAAGGCATTATAAGCTATCTCCCACGGGGCGGCCACGGGGGAAGGTAAGGAGTCTCCTGACGCATCCCACTACCACTCTTACCTGAAAAGCGCTAACACTGCCAGGGCTTCCTCATTTGTGTTACATGAGCGGCGCGTGCGCTTACATTACACTGTAAGGAAAGGACTCGCTCCTATCTCCGCAAGTGTCTATAGGATAGGAGCTACTGACGTTCGTCAAAGGATTGCTTGCTGGGGGAAGAGCGCATGCGTCTTTTCAGCCCCTCCCAATTATTATCAGCCCTCGGCTGGAAAAGACGCAGGGGGGCGCAGCGTAATGGACTGTTAAGACCCATCCCATGAGACAGTGGGCCCGCCGCACTGAGTTGTGTGGACGGCCCGGTCCAAGGGTCAAAGAAAGATGAATCAGGGTCATGTGAGCACACGCCACCAACCCGCCGAGGCCAAGCGGGTTGAGATCTTCGAACGAAGGTTGCCGAGGCTAAGAGCAGCAAAAGCGCCAAAGGAAGAAGGCCTCGGGGTCGAAAGAGATGATAGTTGTGGCCGGGAAGAGAGACTTGCCCTAAGTCGGCCTTGCAATGATCAGCAAGGCGCCAAGACCGAGACGTGCCAAGTCACCAAAAAGGAAAACCCGCCGAGATGGAGCAAGCAGGGGTCGCCGATATCACTAAGCGGCCGAGATCGAGGAGAACCGAGCAAGAGAAGGAAAGGCTACTTGCCGAGGAGCGGCCCGATGGCCGAGGAAGACCTGCCGAAGAAAGAAGGGGGACGCTTGGAACTATGCTTGCATAATATCCAGAAAGGGCCTATATCAGGCCGCCCCCGCGCGATATCGCAGCGAATCGCACTCCTTGATAAGCGTGCGATACGAGAATCCGGCTGGCAGAAAGCCGAAGGACGTCGATGCCCTCGTGGATAAGAAGAGAGAAGATGAGCCGAGGAAGGGTAAGAGGAGAATGAAGAGAGATCTCCTGATCACGCGCGTGAAAGATTCCGCCGGCTCCTATGCAAAACCCGAAACCGCTGGTACGGGAGTGGTTTAGGAGAATAAGGGGGTTTGCGAGAACCCAGAGACAGAGAAGACACGTGGCGAGAAGATAAGAGCTCTGTAATAAGATGATTGAGAGGCGACCATGTAGTTGGGGCACGGCCGAAACCCTAAGATGAAGGGCAGCGAAGCAAGTCGTTCCGACTAAGGAGAGGACCGTTCATCACCCTAAGATCAAGGGACCGTGTGTCTAAGTCGTCAGTGTTCTCGCCCTCAGGGCGTAAGATGTAATCAACTTCTCCCCATCCTACCCGCTACCACTATAGGTTAGTACCGCCACGTGGGGAAAGAAGCCCCTTTCAAAAAAGACTCCTTCCTGCCCAATATAACTTGCGCCAATGTTTTTCCCTGAGCGATCTCCAAAATATTTAGCCTTTACACCTCTTTCGCCCCGTCCATTTCATTAAGTAGGAGAAGGCCCGCTGCATTTGGAATTTGGAACTAGCCCCTGATCTTCTGGATTGACTTTGCCTGAGGTCGGGGATGACTCACCAGAAGTTAGAGAACTTCTGACCACCGTTACATGTGTTGAGTGGTATATGGGGCCCATATAGATCCATATCCACTTGTCTTATGTTATCTAATGGGATTTCATTCAAGTTATAACAGCTTGTGTATTTATTGAGGGCTTTGTCCTTTCTATATTCTATATCCGCGAAATATCTTTCTTCATGGTAGAAGAGCGCCATGGAGGGCTTCGATCGTGACCATTGAAGTCCAAGAGAAGGGTGGCGACCCTTCAGTTTGTGTTGAACCAGGAGGGGTTACTATGTAACCTTTCAGAACAGACTTCGATTTCTTCACAAACAAATTCTAAGGGCGACTTCTCGTCTTCGAGAGAGAGATGAGGGTGGTGGTGACAACGTTGCTGCTCAAGGAGATTCTAACTCAGGTGAAGACAGTGAACGCTGTGTGAAAGTTCGCTCCGTCTCCTGCACCTTCTGAAGCAGCAGGTATTCCACCTCGACCCAAACTCAGAATCTGGCCGTAGTCGACCAGGACTGCATCGTCGACAGCAGTCTTTCTCTTCCAGCAGCGTGCTGTCTTCCTTCGGTGCCAGTGTCTACCTGGTAAGCCAACACCAAACCCTGCTCTCAGTCTCTCTCTGAGGTTACGTTGGCTGCTGCAACTTCCTTCAAGTCAGCGGCAGACTGATGTTCTCCTTTCTTGTGAGAGGCGAGAAGTATGTGGGAAAGATGAAGGACTGATGCCCTCCATGTCTTTGATGAATTGCCTATTTCTCAGTAGTCACTAAGAGTACTTCATTTCACTAAGTTTCTGTTGCTAAACTTGTGGGACAGAAAAGAGGAAATGGCAGACTCCAGCTCCAGTAGAATTAGGAGAGTGAGCCTACTCGGAAGGACAGAAAGAAATGGTCAGCTTGAAGCTAAAGTGGGTGAGAGAGCTACTACCTTTACACATCACTCCAATGTAACAATTGGTAACTCTTCCTTGTCGAATTCACATTCGAGGGCATGGCCTGATAGTGATGAAGGAGCCACAGACCCCCACGAAAGCAGTAAGCCCACCCCACTACGCGGTAGGGAAGAAAGAGTGCTTCTCAAACTATCAACCCTGTTCATGACTCAATGAAACTAGCCGATGGTTGCTCCATCCTATAGTAAGGAACTGGAAGAAACCCCTCTTTTTCCTTTGTCTTCGGTTCTTCATCTTCCTTATTACCGCTCCGTGGGTTCCAGTCTTTCTACTTTCAGTAAGTTCATTAACCAACCAAAAGCTTGAAGTGTGACCGCTACCACCTTTGGCGAGCCTACTCATTGAACTAGTTGCTGTGAACTAGAAGCAGGATCTGAAGACGGGGAGCGACGAGTAAGGAGGGCGTGGTAATGAGAGGAAAGGTCTCTATATCCTTGACGAACCCCGGGCTATGGTTGAACTTGGTACTCCTGCTCTTATGAGAGGGGTCAAGCTGTGGCATGAAAGACTTGGCCATTTGACAATGTCTAAACTGAAAAGAATAGTAATAGTTCCGTCTTAAGGCAGTCTGATCTTTGTCAAAGAGCTAAACCGCCTACCAAGACGTAGGGGTAGGCGGGTAGGCGGGTCTCCTTTCCTAGTAGTGAGTCAAGAAGGACAAGGCCTTTTTAATTAGTACATACAGATGTTTGGGGTCCAAGTCCAGTTGTTTCATTGGGAGGCTTTGCCCACTAACACATACTTTTAGTAGTGCGCGCAGAGCTAACTTTGCGTCTTTTGTTGATGATTGTACTAGACTTGGTTTCAAAAAAAGAATGAAGTGCTTACAGGTAGTGCGCCCCGTGGGCCTTAGTAGTGGGAGTAGTAGTAGTAGCTTCCCTATCGTGCATAGATTAATCTAAAATCAATACCATGCGTCCTTCCTATTTATTGTACATAAATAGATTGAGAACCCTTACCCGCCTTACAGTAAGGCAGGCGCCCCGTGGGTGTAAGCTACCACGGGGCGGTAAGGCTACCACCTGGCAGTGCGTCTGGGGCGGCAGCCCACGCCACACTGTTAGCGGTAAGGTTGCTTTGGCCGGACCCAAGTCGATGGGACCTTTGTGGCTGTAACAAAGCAAGGAGTGGAAGCGGACCCCGCCAAGCCAAGATAAGGGCCATGGTGGAGTGGCCTACCCCACGACGGTCAAGGCCTTGAGAGGTTTTCTTGGGTTTCATACGCGATTATGGGCTTATAGCAGCGCCCCTGACCTCCTTACTAAGGAAGGATGGATTCCTTTGGTCGGCCCAAGCCGATGAGGCATTCCACCGCCTCAAGCAAGCCATGTGCGAAGCGCCCCTTTTAGCGCTACCAGACTGAGAAAAGGAGTTTTTTATTGAGACCGATGCATCGGATGTGGGTGTAGGTGCTGTACTCACCCAAAATGAGCAGCCCATCGCATTTCTAAGTCAAGCCTTGACTACCAAGAGCAGTTTAGGCCCCTATCGGTCTATGACAAGGAGATGCTTGCCATTGTCTTCGCCATAGAGAAGTGGCGCCCTGCTCAATCGGAGATTTGTGGTTAGGACTGACCACAAGGCTCTCAAATACTTGCTAGAGCAGCGCGACCCCCATACAGCAAAAGTGGATTGCTAAGCTCCAAGGGTACGACTTTGAGCTCCACTACAAGAAGGGTACTTGTAATCGGGTTGCCGACGCCTTGTCGTCAAGAGAAGAGGACTGTTTTTTTAGGGTTTTTTCATAGCCTATGGGAGCGGGCTATTAAAAGTGAAGATGCTGGCTGAGCTCAATCAGCCTTTTTTCTCATTCTCTACAAAGGGCGTGTTGTTTTGCCTATGGGAGCCGATGTGATAGATGATTTGCTACATCACTACCACAACTCAGTCATGGGAGGCCGGTCTAAGAAGACCTACCAAAGGGTTAAGGAGACCAACCGCAACTCCTACCACCCTACTCCCACGGGGCGTTACCTTTAACGGGCTTATAGTAATGCCTCCTTACCGCTCCCTTGTTGCAGTTTCCTTACTGACTTATTGGCGCCCACGCACACTAAAAAATGGCGGTAGGAGCTGACTACCGCGTGGCCATGACCTTTTGTCTTAGTGGGCCTACTAAAGCCATTATCTGAGCACTGCTACTCCCACGGGGCGGCGCCCGTTATAGCCGTAAGGTAACCTGACGGCGGCGCGGAGCATGACTTTCAGGCTTACCGCAGAGTGGTCATATAACAAACGTCAAAGTAGTGCAGGTGTTGCAGTGGGCTGCCGTCCCAGACGCACTGTTAGCGGTCGTAGAGACTGAGCCGCAACTAGTCAGGCACTATAGGAGGCCCCGTGGGTCGTCGTACTATAGGCTGTCTTACACGCTCCCACGTGGCGCCTTTTGTCTTAGTGGGCGCAACTTCGTGCGGGATTCCCACGGGGCGGTAGCTGTACTTGACCTTTAACGGGCTTATAGTAATGCCTCCTTACCGCACAGCTTTTGGAGCAGAGTGGGAGCGGCACCTTACAGTAGCGGGGTAGCGCGCCCCGTGGGAGTCAGGCTACGTCAAAGGTTGCTCAACTACTGTCAAAGCACTAACTGTTGAATGGTCTTTAGCCGGGTTTTCGATCCTATTCCATATCCATAATGGATCATGTCTTATGATATATTGTTAATGGCCATCCAAATTGTAATCGATATTGATCTGTGACTGAACCCTAATGAACGCTGGTTCTTCCTCTTCTTTCTGTCTAACTACATCTCCTTCTTCAATCGAAGATGGTATCAGAGCGCTCGGCAGCGATAGAGAGCAGCCACGCTTGAGAGAGAGCTGCATCGTACCGGCGTCGTAGGGACCGAGGCGGTCACCGACTTCAGGAGACTACGGAGAAGGACCCTGCTGTGCAGAATCACGCTGAGATTCACCGGCGACAAGAAGACCCCCAGGGAAAGAGAGAAGTTTCTTCTTCCTCCGCTTTGTTCCTTCCGTTTTTTATCTCGTTCTCACTCAGTTCACGGCAACCACGCAAGCCGGAACCCTATTCATCTTGTTGCCCCTCAGTTTGCGGCAAGGGGTTCTTTCTTGCCGGTGCATCATCCAGTTGATGGAGGCATTGTGGCAGGGGCCTTATAGTGTGGGCCAGAAGGAATGAATTTCACAGTGGATACATTGACTTCTCAAGAGGGTTTTCTACTTGCGACATCAACGGATGCTCCCTTATTAAGGAATAGACCAGTCCGCGATTAGGCGTCTCACCAGTTGTCGGGGTGTGAACTGAGAAGTTCGCCAGTGAATATACAGTGGGCTATTCAAGTATAGTCTTGTAGACTACAAGACTGTCTGAACCATTCAGTTTGCCCTTGAAGAAGGAAGATGGAAGAACAACCAAAAACCCCTCAAGTCGTGACGCAGGCTCCCTTAACGAGTGAAGTGAAGAAAAGGTGGAAGTGGAGGGATTCCAAATTACTAACAGAAAGAAAGATGGCAGAAATGACCTCGAATGGGCACGATCGGTGGAGTTAGCTATTCGGGCCAGAGGAAAATAGGAAAGGAATACATAAAGGGCGCCAAATACTAATAGTTCAACTTATGATAAGTGGATGAGGGAAGATGCAATGGTAGCATCATGGCTACTTCAGTCAATGGTGCCATCCATTGGGAAGACAAAGGTATCTGGGCTAAGGAGATTTGGGAAGGCAGAGGCCTACGCTAGGAATATTGCAATTATCAATGAGATCATAGACAAGATTCAAAGGTGTAAGCAAGGAAGCAGAACAACTATAAGTGAGGTGAGTACTATGCGGAGCTAAGAGGACTGTGGTGCCCTAAAGCTTCACCCCAACATGCACTTTGGCGGTTAGTGATGAGGAGAATGAAAGGCGAAAGAAAGGTCTTTGATCGATCACAAAAGGTCCCCAGCTTACGAAGGAGTGAAGGCCTCTTGGAAAGAATGGACGAGAGGACATCACTCGGCCCTTCTCATGGCGAGAAGAGGTGCGAAGGAGGAGAGTGCAAATGAGGTAAGTATGGAGGGGTAATAGTAATGCTGTGAGATCCCAAGGTGGTAGAGGAAGAGGCTCCAATTCTGGTGGCCGTGGTAGAGGTCGAGGAAGGAAGGCCCAGTGGTGATGAAAAAGACAAAGTGAGGTGCTCTCTCACAAAAGGTTCTTGTCATACTAAAGAAGAATGTTGGGCCCGCTACCTTTGACGTAGTCAGTGTAGGCTCTTTTGTAACGCAAGGCGACCGTCACTATAGGCACTCCAAAAGTCATATAACACGACCTTATAGTAGTGCTAGTAGCCGCTAGCGGGTAGCCAGCCTGACTCCCACGGGGCGCACCTAACGTGGGAGTAGCTAGTATAGAAGCGCAGAGCGGCCACGCTTTAAAGGTGATCAGCCGTCAGGTGGCCAGCCCACTAACACAAAAGGAGAGCTCACCCGGAGGTGGCGGTGGCGGTGGCCAGTAAGTAAGGAAAGCCCACCCGGCCTATAGTTAGTGCGGGAGCGCCCACCCGGCCGCGTGTAGCGGGAGCGCCCACTGCAACAAGGGAGAAGCCCACTCCACTACTATAAGCTCCCACGGTGCGCCGTTACTGTAAGCGCCCCGTGGGAGTAGTGGGCGCGCAGAGCTGCAACAAGGGAGCGGCAAGGGAGTACCTTGTTGTGCTCCTAACCCACGGCCACTTTACGGAGCGCAACAAGGGAAGCCCCCACGCCAACTGCTAGCGGTAAGGCGTAACTGTTACGGTAAGGCTTGTTTCGCATGCGCGGGTAAGCCTATAGTTACAGTAAGCTTACTGTAAGGCCTCCTTTCGCTCCCACGTTAGGTGCCTCCCTACTCAAACCCAGACCTCTCCCACGTCTGTTGTGGTGTGGTGCACCGCAACTATAGTGTTGTAGTAACTGCTACAGCCTATAGTGCGCCCCGTGGGAGCGGCTACAGTAAGTGCTCTGTAGCTGAACTTCGTTCAGGCCATCGTATCTTATCTTGGAGTTACTGTAAGCGCTGCACCATATATAATCGCTCACGCCTAGCTACTCCCACTCCAGCCTACTACTGTAAGGTGTCGCACCTTACAGTAAGCTCCCACGGGGCGGTTCAGTCTAAAGACCATTTCCTTCATATAATTGCTCAGCGCCCTGCCTATAGTGCACCCACTCCTGCTGCTCTGTAGCTGAACTATCGTTCTTATTTGAAGTCAGTACCTGGCAGTGTGGCGTGGTCTTTCGCAAGGCCGCTACTTATAAGCTCCCACTCCAGCCTATAGTCTACTGTAAGGGTGGAGTCAAGGTGAAGAAGAGTCAGTTTCGCAAGGCTGACCTATTTGATAAGCTTACACCCACGGGGCGGGAATGGCACCCTAACGCCACGTGGGAGCGAGTAATGCACGGCTAGGCCCCCAGACGCACAAAAGGCCGGCCTATAGTAGCCTATAGTGGCAAGGAATGGCTGATTTTGTAAGGCCCCGTGGGATTCAACCAGAAAGTTCAAGGTAGCAGCCCTGACGAGTAGAGCCGCTCCCACTAAGATTTGGTAGCGGGAGGCACCCTTCAAGCGGATAGCCTTGCGATTACTTGTTGGCTTAACTATAGGCTGCCACGTGGGTTAAGCGAAAGGTAGCAGTGTAGTCATGTAACACACTATTAGCATAACTACAGTAAGGCGCACCCTGCTTTTGAGCCGGGGTAACGCAAGGCTGGGATCTTATAGGTGTAGGGTAGCGGAATTGGTGAATCCCGAATCACTGGCGAGTTTTTTTTCATTTCACTATGAATACGAACCCTGATAGTTGGTTGGGTGCTTTCTTCTCAAAAAGAAGGTGGGGGGGATGTTACTGAATCTAAGTTGGAGCATTGTCTTTGGGGTAAGTGTGTGGTCGATTTGGAATTGTAGGAACTTCAGTCTTTTTGATGACGACTACGAACCCCCATTCAACCCGGTGGTCACGATCCTCAAATCGGCAAAGGAAATTGAAGACAGCAGGCACCAATACGAATCACAAAAGCCGCTGCTTTTGGGAGAAGAGAAGGGTTAACATCTCATGGCAAAAACCTGAGAGGGTCAAGTTCGGATGGGGCAGCCAAAGGTAATCCTGGCAATGCCGGGTATGGAGGAAGAATCAGGGACTATACAACTATATAGGGAAGTGTCTGTAAGGGCCTCTGGGTATGGGTTACAGTAGCGGCAGGCTGAGCTCTGGGGAATGAGAAAGGGGCTAGAAGTGGCGTGGGAGAGTGGATACAGGAAAATGGTTCTGTGAAAGTGACGGCGATCATCAATTTAATGGAACCGACCATGGCGAAGAATCGAGTAGTTTGCTGAGACGTATTAGCTGCTGGAGACCTTACCGCTACCGTGACCCTGACTCCCCGGGGGCGGTAGCGGGTAGCCTGACTGTAGCCGGTAAGGAGTCTCCCATCCCACTACCACCGCTAGCACTACTCCCACTCCAAAAGAACTACTGTAAGGGGGGCGAGCAAGAAAGGCTTTTTTGGTAGCAGTAGCAAAAGGATGAAGCCAGTCATATGGCATAGATTAAAAGGAGACCTTTGCACCAGTGGCTAAGCTCACATCAATCAGAGTCAGGTTATCATAAGCGTTTAGCAGCTCATCAAAGCCCCTCTACCAACTAGATGTCATTCATGCATTTCTCCAAGGCAACCTAAATGAAGATATATACATGCACTTGCCTCCCGGGTTTGATAATGTGGAGAATGAAAGGGTAGTAGCTAAGGAAGGCAAGATATGGCCTTAAGCAAGCGGGCTTGGTTTGAGCTCTAAGGCCGTGAAGCAGGCTAATAAGAGGTTTGGATATAAGAGGAGCCCCCTACTGTAAGCCCACGGGGCGGCCCAATAGCCGCTACTCCCACGGGGCGGTAGTGGCGCTGAACTTCGGGAAGTATTAAATATCACTGAACGCTACTAGCTACTATAAGAAGAAGTGCACACCTTACAGTAAGCTCCCACGGGGCGGTTCTTATCTTGAAGTTACTGTAAGCGCTGCACGTTACTGTAAGCGCTGCACTCGCCTGCTACTCCCACTCCAGCCTATAGTGTGGTGCGCACCTTACAGTAAGCTCCCACGGGGCGGTTCTGCTTATAGTGGAGCTACTGCTTACAGTAGCAAAGCCTACTCAGCTGCACTCGCTGTGCTCTCGCTACTGTAACTTTAACTAACCGCTTCACTTCGTTCAGGCCTACGTACCAATAGCTTAATTAATGCGCACCTTAGAGTAAGCTCCCACGGGGCGGTTATGCTTATAGTGGAGCTACTGTAAGCTAAAGCGCTTCACGCTACTAGAGTGAAGTGGCGCTTTTGGCTGGTGAAGCTACAGAGCAGCAGGTCATTTGCTTGTTTTGTTGGTCTATCAATGAGCGAATATCAAGCCGAGAGGCCCATCTCTGGTTAAGGGATTTGAATGCTTACACGCCCACACGATTCGCTCAGTATGACGTGTAAGCCAAGTACACGAGCCAGAGCCTACGTTCTGACTCATAGGTAGGTTGCCGCGGTGCAATTTAGTTTGTTGCAAGGCAAGGTGCGGGTAAGAGTGTCCATAGCTAGCTTGGTTCTCTTTCCTCTTCCCTTGCCACTATAGGAGTAGTGAGGAAGACAGAGAGAAGGTGCACTATGGCTTGGTTGCTCGGTCCCAACAAGCAACTTAGTAATTGTAGCAGCAGGGCATGGTCGATCTCATCAAAGCACAAGACCACGTCAGCTAACTCTATCCATGGCTGGCCACGTCTGACGCGCTCGGAAAAAAGTCAGGGATCCACGCAAGGTTCTGACTTAGAAGAAATGGGGAGCCCGGTACGACGCGTCGGATCGAGCACTTTAGCTAATGCTACTGAGAGTAACCTATGAAGATCCGCTGGCTGAGGAATGCCCTGGTTTGTTAAGCTTAGGAGCGGCGGTGCGGCGGAAAGCAATAAGTACCTTTGAGGCCTCTTTCTCTCGTCTTTCGTGTGAATCGCCTTGTAGAAGCATTTGCAGGATTCTGGACAATGCCAAAGCAAAGAAGCTAGCTCAGAAAGAAGCATGATATACTACCAACTCCGTTAATCCCCGCCCTTTCCGATATGCAATACTGCTAAGACTGAACTACCTGTGAACTACGCTAAATTGAGCTTTGTTAGTTTATAGTTTAGTCTAGTTCCACTATTTTTAGTCTTGTAAACCCAATGCTTTCCTCGTTGTTACCTACGCACTGTGAAAATTCACTTCATCACTACTAGCACGCCTATATCAGATCCTGCTATACTATAGGCTATGCACCCACCCTGGCGAAAGAAATCGCACTACTAGCACGCCTATATCAGATCCCGTGATACTATGGGCTATGCACTACGTCAAAGGCCTTAGAGAGTTGTTAACCCGCGAGTCAAGCAAAGGGATAGCGCGCGCTTTGGGTGACGTCTAAAACCACTACTCGCTAATGCACGAGCGAGCGATGACTACAGGCGCTGCTTAGCGTTACTTACACATTACAAAGGCGCCTTACCTTTTTTTTGTCTTTGTGGGCGCGCCCTGGCAGTGTTGGCAAAGGCCCGCTCCCTCTCCCCCCCACGGCTACTAAGCTACTTTGACTTATAGTCTGGCTACTAAGCACAGTAGAAAAAGGCCTAGGAATAGCCCTACAGAGAGGAGTGGCCCAATGCACGATTCATACCTCTTCTCCTTGGGTCGCTCCATCACTCATGGAGCGGGGCGTGGCGATTTCTCGTAGCGCGCACCGGGACTGCTACTGCGAGCTACCTATTTTCTAGTCCAGTCGACCCGCTGGCTAGTCGCGGGGGCCTAGTTCAGTGACGCATGTTTAAGAGCGCGTGTCCCCAGCCTTCGTCAAAAGGACTGACTCGTTCTGCAACGGCTGCAGCAGAACAAGGGGGACGGACCCTGCCCTTTCTTCAATAAAAAAAGCTAGCCTAGCAGCTCTCCGTTTCAGCCCCCCCGTCTTATAGTAACGGGGTAACGGGGAGCACTGCGTGCTTAGCTATCAAAGACAGGTGTCCGTTAAAAATCGATATGCCTTGCCGACTTGCATTGCACAAGCGTTGGTGGATTGTCTCTGTTTTTATGAAGAGGGTTAGTTCAAGTCGGCATGTCAGATCGATTGCATACTTGCAAAAGTAGATCTAAGCCTACCATATTAATCCTATATGCCCCCATTTTTCCTTCTTCATATCTTCCCATCCTCTTCCTCTTATTCCCTTTAGAATGATGCTCGAGGCCTTTTTCCTGAAATCCAAGGTAAGTAAGTAAGCCCACTATAGAGGTTAGCGGTAGGTAGGTTGTTAGGTCTAGCCTAGCCTTGACTTTCTATTGTCAAGTCAATCGATCGGCATTGTTGCAGTGCCTGGCTCCGCCAGAAAGGGCCGATTATAGAGTTGGGAGTTCGGACTTTGACTAGCTTTGCTTCCTGTGGAACTAGCTTCTTTTTAGATTACCTGCTCGGGAAAGGATAGAAGAACAAAAGGGGAAGGGTGCAGTACGGGGCTTTGGCTTACTACACTCCCGTTTGGATACTGCATCTGATGAGCCCACAACGCTTCTGCAAACCCTTCTCTTCTTACTTGCTCACACCCTTGTGTACCACGCGCCGGTTTATTGGCACGTCAGGACTGACCACCTGCATCCAAGTGCTAGGTGTTCCGCTTGGCGTACCACCGCTCCTACTGATTTGAACCTGGATCCATTCAAACCCAATGCAAGAGCCCCCCAAAATGCACTTAAACCGACTGCCAGCGGATTGGGACTAGACGGTGTGCACCCCACTAAGACAAAAGGTGGGCCAACCGGCTGACATCTTAGACTAAAGAAGAAAAGAAGAAAGGCATGCGTCAATCAATCTACTATTGATCTTTCCATGCCCTCTTAATGCAGATAATATGGAGTTGCTCAAGGCCTAGGCTGCACCCATTGGTTTCATACCTTGGGCCCCCCTGTATTTTTGAGCACCAAGTGTCTCTCTCCTTTCATGCTTGGCTTTACTACTACAGTTTCTTTCTTCATTGGCCGTCCAACTATTCCTAAGGATAAGGCTTGACATAGGCTTCGCCACTTACAGGGAGCTAACAACGTGAGACTGAACCCCTACGGGATTTCCGGAAGACTGACCCCGCGCCACAAAAGAGAAAAAAGAAAGAATGTGCCGGGTGAGAAAGCGGTTAGTTAAGCACCCAGGGGGCGGTAGAGCTAGCTTACATGTGCACCTATTGCTGCAAAGTCAAGCTTACCCAATGCAAATCAAAATGATAGAAGTCAGGAAAGACTGAAGGAAGGACAGCGTATTAGTGACCGCAAAAAAGGCTGAGTACGTCACCTAGCGCTATTGCTGCTACTGCCCTGGTTCAGGGTTAACCCTCTCGTTCTCTAGAGCTAGATTAGAAATATGCAAGATCAACCACGTCATTCTTTTTCTTTGTCTCGTTATTTATTCCTCGCTTCGCATTAGAGCTAAAAGCGCCTAACCTAATTACTTTTAATTACCATACTCTTTATAGCATAAAGCAAGGCAAGAAATATTACTTATAGCGTAGGGCAATCAATGCCTATTGGAGCACCATGCGGATTTGACTAGATTACCGTTTGATAAAGATTTGCAAAAGTTCTATCACTGCCCAACTTCCTGCTCAAGATAGTTAAGCTCAAACTAACTTACTCAAAGTCAATTGGCAATCGCACTACGCCTGCCTTTTAGTTCGCGTCCTATACCGCCCTATACTTAACTAGCTCTCTTTCAATAAGCACAAGGCGAAATTGACTTTAAGTACTTCGCTAACTTAAAGCGCTTCACTTCGTTCAGCTTAAATGATCTTCTCTTCGCTACGCTCAGCTCTACGCACCTACGTTCAGCTCAAGCCTCGCTTATATAGTGTCGCTTCACTACGTTCAGAAAACATTTCGCTACGCTCAACAAAACACTCCAAAATAAGCACTACGTTCAGGGACGAGGTACGAGGGCTGAGCGTAGCGAAGTATTTCATTTCGCTACGCTCAACAAAACACTCCAAAATAAGCACTACGTTCAGAAAACATTTCGCTACGCTCAACTCACGCCTTAACGACAGTCTTCTTTTGGCGAAGCGAAATCTTTGATGAACGAAGTGAAGCGACACTAAACTAAATAAGCTGAACGAAGTTCAGTGATATTTACTGAACGAAGTGAAGCGAAGCTTTTAATGTGGCCCATGGCTGAGCGAAGCGAGTGCAGCTAAGGAGCTATTAACTGGTCTGGTACGAAGGCTAAGGCAGCTACTCGATACACTTCTTGCTACACTCGCTCGACCACTTGTTAAGCGTAAGCGGGGACCAGAAATACTCATCCCCTTTCTTGTCTTGGCTTTTCTCAATGGATGGTCAATGGATAACCGGCTTGCTTTCAGGAGTGGGAATAGCATCTGACTACTGGTCAAATCGGTGGCAAGAGGCTTCGAAAAAGAGGGGTTGACAGAGATAACCCACTGGGCACTCCTACTATGAATAGGATATTACCTACCTACAGTTATTGTCATGGCACCATTCACTACAGCGGAACTAGAACTATACAAATCACCCCCTCAGGATCAAAGCAATTAACTCCTATGGCTATGGAATGGAACACAACTACTCCGCCCGAAAGCGCTTATCACAGTCCAAGGATAAGTAGAGGAAAGGGCATCCTACTCTTTTGGTTTGCGAGCTTGCCTAAACAATCACAGAATTGCCCATCGTGATGGATGTTCCAACCTTACCTTGACTTTTGCTTTAGTAGTAGTAGTTCAAAAGCTAGTCGATCGCCTAAAACATCTACCACCAGCAAGCCTATAGATGGAAAGTCTCGTATTGGCTGGACCAAGATCGATCGAAGTAGGAATGCCGATTACCCCCTTGAATTTCTTTCTGATAAAGAAATGAAAGGTTATTGGCACTGGCTCGCCGGGATCAACTGCAAAGTAAACAGCAACTCCAACTCGCTTCAAAGCAGAAAGAAGGACTGGCACAGCAAAGGGCACCACTGGGACAGCTCCCTAAACTTCCAGCAAGGGAACTCACAATCGATAGAAGGCCACTCACAATGGACCGGAAACTTCCATTAGCCCACCATCATCATTAGCCAGAGATGCAAATGGAAGGCCAGGAAAAAGACAGCATTGATTGATTGATGACAGCAGGATTGGAAATGGCCCTATCAACAACTCCTATACTGGCTGGAACAGAAAGAACTCGACTCGAAAGCAGAAGGATTTGACCAGGATCTCACCTGTCCCGACAGCAAAAGAGACATACTATCCTTGCCGCCCTTTACTCTTCAAAGAAAGAAGCAGCTCTCTTCTCATCCCCCTTTGGATTGAAAGGAAGGGCTTCGCTTTCCGATCCGATCGCACTACTATAGGCAGGCCGGTTACTGGACGTCTACTATAGCGGAGGTAAGCGCATTCAGTTGCTGTGTCAATTGTTCTTTCTTTCCCTGCGTAAGAGAAGAGTGTGAAGTCCTACGTGCTTCGCGGCCGCCCTTATAGTCAAAGGGCAAGCCAGCCAGTCACAGTCGGAGGGGTTTGACTTTGAGTTCCCGTGGGAGACCTTTGACTCCACCGCTACCGCCCCGTGGGTGTAAGCTCCCACGGGGAGCTTACAGTAGCAGTTACGTCATGTAACACGACCTTTGACGTAGCCTGACTCCCCCGGGGCGCACTATAGGCGTAAGCGGGCCGCTCCCTGCGCTATCAAAGGCCTGCCTTACTCTAAGGCGGAGGCCCAACTATAGCCGCCCCGCTACTCCCACGGGGCGGTGCGCATGGCCTTACTCGCCGTGGCGGGGCGGTGCCTCCGCTTCAAATAACCAGCCTATACTATAGTGTTAGTGGGGCGGCAGCTACCTTTCTACCTACGCTACCTGCCGCTACCGCCCCGTGGGCTCTCCTTACTTATTGGCGTGGCCGCCGCCACCTCCGGGTCTGACTACCCGGTGGCCATTACCTGACTTACCGTGGCGGCACCTTACAGTAGCGGGGTAGCGCGCCCCGTGGGACCTTGAAGCGGCCTATAGTGTAAGCCTTTCATGTATAAGGGCCAGTTGTGGTGGAGTCTAGGCAATGTATAGAGAGCCAGATTTTTGGTTGATCCCATCGTTGGCCCGCCTCTCATTTCCTGGCTGAAGAGGTATCAACAGAAAGATTGAGGGCTCACGCCACGCCACAGTGAAATCGGTCATCACTAGTGAGGCTTCCGCTGGGCCTCCTTTTTCAGTCATTGTGGAACAGTGGCTTATGTGAATCAAGACGAATGCAGCAGATCAGCTGCTCTGGCAAGGTAGCATTCCGACCTTTAGGCGGCTCTGGGATTCCATACGTGACCTGGCTGCAGGGCAGGACCAAAGAGGTCTGGACGGACAGCTACCTTCCGAGGGCAGCCTGGACTGTCTACATTACATTGCGCGCCATCAGCGTCTTCTCACCCTAGACCGACTCCATTAAGGCTTCTACTTCTTGCTAACGGATGCTGCCTGTACGGACATGGATGTAGACAGCACAACACCTATTTTTTGACAGCTATAATGCGTAGCACTATAGGATGGAGGAAGGCAGTAAGCTTGTTTCGGAAAAGGCGCTCTCCTATCCGCAATATGATCAAGGTTGGTGGCATTCTCAGAAATTGACCACAGGGTGTATGACTAAATGTTGGAAGATGACTTTCCATCTTGTCATCTGGCAACAGTGGACCATCCGCAACAGGTCTGTCTTCCAAGGAAGAGTGTTACCCGTTGAAGCGAGTGCTCCAGGAAGTGAGCTTGGATTGAGACAGGCACCTTACCTTATAAGGTCTGCTGAGGATAGATCAGCCATAAATCAGAGGTTAGCTTCCTTCAATCTCTCAATGGTCTCCCCAACCCTCCAGAAGCACATCTTGCTGATTCACTACGTGAGCAATTCAGCCACCTTCACAGCGTGGAAAGCTCCAACAGACGTTTCGTACGCTTACTCTCTGCTGCCATTGAAAAACAGAGGCAAAGATTCCAGCAGAATCCTGGAATGAAGGAATTGGTGCAGGTCGGCTTCCAGCTGTCAAATCAAGCATGCGAAACCATGCCCTGTCACACTCTCCATGGCCAGTCTGAGTGATGGGTACACTGGCTGGGCACCGGCTGACTGGAGACCAACCACCAATGAGCAGAGTGCATTTTTTGGCGCCCTGCTAGAGAAAGAAACCCTGCCAGTTTCCGGGTCGACTTCTCTTCTCTTATGAACTTGTCCTCAGCATGCTTAGGCGTGGGCAGTCTAGCGGCAGTAGCAGTTCAGGGGGGAGGAGCAGAGAAGTACCAGCCAGTAGCCAGGGACTGGGTCTGGTTTTCTGGTCTTCCTGTGACAGCGGATGGCGGTCTCTGTTTCAGGCTGCCTGCACAGATGAAGAAGCGCATCAAAGACCTCCGGGGGGTTCCTTAGGGATCAGCTCAAGGAAAGTAGAGTGAACCAGTTTTCACAGCTTTCCACTTCGATACTGCTTTGCACACATCAAAGATGAAGATTCGCCACCAGACCTTCTAAAGTTGGCATTATCGGATCAATCAGGGGCTATCCTATATGTAAACTCGGTAGCTAGTTGCTTGGCCGAAAACAAATGCCTTCGCAACCCTTGACTCAATGGGAATTGCATAATTGTCCCTCCCTATTTGACTCCCCTCACAGCCGCACGCCTCCTCCCTAAACGATAGGCCAAGGGTGCTGCTCTGCTCCCTATCTCTCTCCTGGGTCACTCTCAACCCTTGATCCCGACGGTTGCCTTGCTAGCTTCTTTTGGTTAGCGTAGGGATGTCTATTCATGGATTCTAAGCACTCCCCGCTGTCTGATTCAAGCTTTATACTCTCCCGCTGTCTGATTCAGTTGAGTCAAGATCCCCGGTTGCTAAGAGTGAATGACCTAAGCAAGGGGTAGATGTATGGTTGGTCTATGCCACCCCCTCGATGCATTCTGTAATCCGTTACAGGATAGCCTGCCCGATACCTCTCGCCTCATCATCACCCCTTCTTCCCCGGATGCGTATTAGATGATAGTTAACCATGCACCCTCTGTTCACATGATGGACATTTCTTAAAGAATGGTGATTAGTAAAGGCAATGAAAGGAAAGATCAATCCGAGAGGGTGAAAAGTATGCTAGAGAACGACATAGTTATACTCTAAAGGGGGATAAGTTGGAGGTTATGGTGACCGTTAGTAGCGGCGAGCTAGCCTGGAGAGAGAAAAAAAGAGGTCGAGGGGTTGGGTTCTGGATGACTAAATGTTGGTAGGGCGGAGCGGTGAAGGGGAATCTTTAATGGTTGAAAGGAAGCAAGATCGATCGAAGTAGTACGAGCGTAGCCCGTTGTTCCAAATGCGTCTTGGTCTATGAATGGAAACCTCCCGGCTATCCAAGACCACCGCCGCGCCGCACCGCGCCTCTCATCTAAGACTGACCCTACTATAATTCCAGTAAGGCTACCTGCCTGCTACTCCCACGGGGCTGCTTTTGGAGTAGAGCCGCTCCCACTAAGACTATAGGCTGGGCGGTGCACCACAACACGCGATCACCGCGGAGTGGGTCACCACACCACCACACCACAACAGCGCCACGTGGGGGCCTGACTTTCTTTTTCTGTCTTACATGACTCCTTACCGCTAACAGTTGGCGTGGGCTTACCTGACGCGGTGGCGCGTCACGTAACGCAAGGCCTACAACGTCAGGCGCCCCGTGGGAGCTACGTCAAAGGGCGCCCACTAACACAGCCAGGTAAGACTGAAAATAACTACTTACAGGCTCCCACGTGGCGCTATAGTAACGGCTGGGATTATAGTAGGGTAGCGGCTCGTCAAGGTAGGGGGGTGGTAGGGTGGCACCCTACCACCGCAGAGTGGGCTCCGCGCGCGGCGAGGCGCAGGCGCCTGTCTTAAGTGCTAAGCAAGGTCTTAGAGCTCGAAGACGGTAAGAAATAGGTGGACAGTGGTCTGTACTTTTATACAGGGTAGTGTATAGAAAGGTAGCTTGTTCCGTTCTCTCCCAAGAGAGTCAATAAATGAACCGTAAGGAAAAAGAAAGAAGAATGTCCAAATCGGGTCTATGTAGGATGTAGTATTAAGTAAGGAGAGGATTGAGTAAGGGCAGGTCCCTCTATTCAATGCCGAACAGGAAAAGCAAGGCGTCGAAAGCAGGGAGGAAGCAGAAGCATGTCGGAGCGAGCCGTCCAACTTCTCGCCCCATTCTCTATTCGTTGGCAATATGGTTGAACTATCGACGAGAGGAGTAAGATGGAGGATCAAAGATAGAAATGTACAGGACTTCCATACCAAGGTTAGCTCTGTCTCCGAAATGCCAATAAGATATTCAGAGTGAATCGGAGGCCTCTTTCGGGATGCATAGGATTTATAGGAGCGGCCCTTCAAGCCCGTGTTCTGGGCGCATCCTAACCTTCTCATCAACTACCGTCGAGTTAGCGAAGTTCCCAACCCTTACCCTGACTCCCACGGGGCAGTAGTAGTAGGGGCCGGTAGAGCCACTAAAGCTCACCCTACCGTGGCGTGGTGGCCACGTGGCGGTAGTCAGACCGGGAGGTGGCGGCGGCCACGGTAGTCAGCCGTCAGGTGGCCACGCCAATAAACCCACTGGGTTATTTGAAGCAACAAGGGAGCGGTAAGGAGGCAAGCACCAAGCCCACTAAGAGATACTACTATAGCGCGCAGAGCTAACACAAAAGCCTGACGTAAGCCCACTCTGCGGTGGGTAGCAAGTAATTTGCGCCCAGTTTACGGAGCGGAGCCCCCACTATGCGGTAAGGCTCCACTACCGCCGCCTTAGAGTAAGGCAGGCCTTTGATAGCGCAGGGAGCCCTTTACCCACGTGGCGGTAAGAGCACCCTGGCAGTCTTAGTGGTCTTTCGCTAACCGGCCACAGTAAGCCTGAAAGTCTAAGGCGCCCAACAAGCGTGTAACGGGGTAAACCTCTACTGTAAGCCTGAAAGTTCAAGGTAGCTGCCCTGACGAGTAGAGCCGCTCCCACGCCAACTGACGGTGCACCACTGCTTTTGAGCCACGTGGGAGCGAGTAAGGCAAGGCTCCTGCTACTGTCAGGCTCCCACGGGGCTACCTATAGGCTTGTTGAGGTTGACCCCCGGCCCTATAGTGCCTTACTCGCGGTGCCTCCACTGCTACCGCTAACACAGCCAGGGTGTAAGCTCCCACGGGGCGGTAGCGGTCGCATCTTCAAGTAGTAAGGGGTTGCTATTGTAAGCTACTGTCAAAGCACTCGCACCAACCCTTACCCTCCCAGACGCACTGAAGGTAGCGGTAGCGGTTGATAGTTGCTTTGCTCGTTCGAACTATAGGAGCGAGTCTTTGACAAAGCGAGTGCTGCTTTGAGGAAAACGACTTTCGAAAAGAATTACTGCGGATCGACATCGGAGGTGGCCCAAACCTAGGCAGTGACGCTTCCTGTTGAATAAACAATTCAGACTGATCGTTTACACAGTACGATCAAGACCTTTAAGCAGGACTTTCATCAACTTTCGTTTTTATGATATATGCATCAACACAGCTTTCATATTATAAAGCGCAATCCATCAACCGAGAAAAAGACCCGCCTAACTAGGAGCGCGCTTCTCAATTCTCTTCACTATGGAGGGCCGGAGATGGTTACGCAGGAGGGGGTAGCTTGGCGTGATATGGACATACGTATACGGTACGTCTTGGACTACTATCCCCTTTGTCATATGCAAGTTAACCAGGATGGGACTTGGTTTCTGACCACTTTTTATGCCAGGCCGTATGACGATATGAAGAGAGAGCTGTGGAGTCGACTGTTAGAGATTGCTGCTTCTATGAGTCACCCGTGCTTTGTCGTAGGTGACTTTAATGACTTCCGCTTTCTATCTGAAAGAAAGGGTGGGGCACCTGCGCGTAAGAAGCTGATGAAAGAGTGAAAGAATGCAAGCAGCTGGACGTACAGACTGATGGGCCTTTATATGGTGTGGTGTGGAGGCGGGTCAGAGGGTCTATGAACAACTGGCCCTAGCAAATTCTGAGTGGTTCCTGCGCTTTGATGAAGCAATGTGTAAAGTACTCCCAAGGGCCTCTATATTTTCAGCAGGCCTCACCACATGGAGAGTGAAAGGCCTTTCAGGTTCGAAGCAGCGTGGATCTTTCATGAGAATGAGAAGGATCTCAGAAAAGAATCTTGGCATAGGTTCGCTTAAAGCTTTTATCGGAGAACCGGTCGGCAACATCTTCAAGCGCAACTGCTCTTGGCTAGAAAACAAGGAATACAAAGGCGGATGGATAGGGTTCCTAATCCCTGCCTTATACTTTAAGGAGCAAAGTTGACAAAGGGAGTTACATGCAGTATTGCGACAAGAAGAGATGCAGAGTTCATGAAATCGCGGGCGACTTGGATAAGAGACGGGGACCGAAATACTCTTATCACATTCAAACTATAACCAGAAGGCGTAAGAACCGGATTCGATCACTTAAGAAGGAGGATGGGTCGTGGGAAGAGGAGCCTGCCGTGCTACAGAAGATGGCCTTTTGATATCAACCTCTATTCGGCTTCGGGCCGTCCGTCTGAACGAGGACCTTCTTTGGTTTTCCCTCCGTAGATGAAGATGTGTAATCTGCGGCGTGTGGTATCTGACTGCTCGCTTTGGTAACAGGGGGCCATCTTTGATATTGGGGGGTGCGCCCGGGTTAGATGGATTCCCGGCTGCCTTTTATCATGAAGCATGGGACGGGAGTGATGTCTGCAGTTATGTTCAGAAGATTATTCGAGGTGCTGCAGACATGAGAGACATCAACGGAACCATGATAGTTCTGCTACCCAAGGTCGAGAAGCCGGAACGTCTGACCCCTTACCAACAAGCACACGGCCCCTTACCGCCACGTGGGAGCACACGTTATCTAATGTAATCAATCTATTAAAAGAAAGTTGGTGTATACCAACTTACAGTAATTGGTGAGTCGCTTGAAGCCTTCCCTTGCTAATCTCTCCAGCACTAGTCAGACATACAAGAAAAGATGATAATTACCCAAGAGATTCTACACTCCATGCGTCGGCTCCAGACGAAGAAAGGCTGATTTCTAATCAAGATTGACCAGGCTGACGATCGTTTGAGATGGGACTTTCTTTATTCAGTACTTAGGGAGATTCAGTTGCCTGATTGGATGAAGTGATGATGAGATGCATCACCACTCTTTCTACATGTGTGCTGTGGAACGGTGGGAAATCGGAAACCTCCTTCTCGAGGAATAAGACAAGGCCTCTCACCGCTCCGTGGGATATTCGTCTTGTGTATGGAAAAGCTCTCGCACTTGATTAACGAAGCAGTGGAAGATGGACGTTGGCATGCTTTCTGTATGGGGAGCCCAAAGGTGTCTCATCTTATCTTTGCCGACGACTTTTCGTCTAGTGTTCGGGGAGGCGGACCAAATGGCAGTTACCTTGGATATCTTACATAAGTTCTGTGAGTACTCTGGCCATCAAGTGAATAATACGAAGTCTACTATAGGGTGTGTTTTCCAGGAATACGCATGCTTCTGTTCGCAAACGTCTGGTATCAATCTCCGGGATAAACTTCTACTTTCGGGAGGTATCTGGGTGTACCAATGCAAGAAGGTCGCCGGACGAAGATTGATCATTTATATATCATTGAGACTCAAGCAAGACTGGTTGGAAAGCAAACTGCCTGAGTTTTGCGGGACGAGTTGTATTGGCTTCGGTATTGGCATCGATACCGACCGATGCTTGTACAGAGGCTTCCAAATTCGATTTGCCAAGAAATAGACTACGGCAGTTTCTATGGCGATGCGAACAAGTTTCACGCGGCTCTACAAGAGTCAAATCTTCTAAAGAAGATATGAATGAGCATTTGCAAATCAGCATGGCAGCTGAGGCAGGATGAGGAAGGCTGGTGGGTGTCGATTATGAAAGCCAAATACGGGAAGCCGGTGACTTCACACCCACCGAACCCGCGTTTGGCCTCTCGTTTTTGGAGAGCAATCTCCAAAGGGCACCGAGTTGAGGAAAATCTTGCATATGTCAGAGGGCCAATACAACGTTTTGGACCGGTTGGATGGCACGACTATTTGATAAGTAAGTGCGGACAAAGCCTTGCATGAGGTGGAACCGAACGAAGGCAAGATGAAGGTTTGCGAGTTGGCTTCCAATGGCGAGTGGAAGTGGTCGGCTTGATCGCTGCTGCTACCGATCGAGACAATAAACCGACTCCTTGCCGTCCCTGCTCCTTCAGTAGAGCTTGGGAGGGATGAGAAAGAGTGGGTAGGTTCACCTAACAGTAGGTACTCGGTGCGGGAAGGATACAGAACGATCATGCGAGAGCAGGAACCGACTTCGATTTGGAGGAGATTCAGGGGGGGGTGGCCCGGACCTGAGAGAATCCGTTCTATGGCTGGTAGCACATGGTCGTCTCCTAACTGGAGAAGTGTTAGCGAAATGGGCTGCAAGAGGTTGCTGCCACGGGCCGAGGATATTTTGCATGCACTGAGGAATTGTCCCCACGTGGCGGTAGCGTCTATTTGGAAAAGCCTCGTTCCGAGAGAGCAGCCTTTTTCTGTTCAGATAGATTTAGTTGGTTAACTCAACCAACTAAAAAGACAAAGAGCTCCAGAAGGCGGAATGTCGAATGGCGTATAACCTTCGGGGTTGGTTGCTGGTTTATGTGGAAATGGCGAAATGAATCGATCTTTCATGAAGGTGGTGCGAGGGTGGTCGATATATGCTATCGAAGGTTTTGCCAAGTCTATAGAGCAAGCTATGGAGGAAAGAGAAGTGGGCTTTTTGAAATGAGAAAAAGCCTGCTGAACGGGGGCCGCCTCCAGACAGATGGGTGAAGCTCAATTGTGATGGTGCGAGCAGAGGAAGGGTCCGGTGTGGAGGTGTGCTACGAGATTCTCAAGGCAGGTGGCTACATGCGAGAGCTGGGGTGGTGTTCTGCGATCACGGCTGAAGTCTGGGGAGCGGGTCTCGAGTTGGCGTGGAAACGAGCGTCGTAGAATACTGGAGATGGATTCACAGGTTGTTATACGATGGCTACGTGCAGGAGCTTTGACGTCTCATAGGCAGGATACAGTCTACCTATTAGTGCTATCGGTAATGATGCGGAAGGAATGGGATGTTCAGGTACGAGACATTTCGTAAGACAATAAGAACTTCTACATGGGCAAAGGCCAGCCTTGGTATGACGGCGTACAGTCAAGTATGGAACGCGCCTCCTGCATTTGTTGAAGGTGCAGATGGATAAAAAGAAGATGGCCCTCTCATCTTACATCTCTCTTGGGCCCCCGTACCCCAAAAAAAGCTCTTCTCTTCATCGAATGGAAGTGACGAAAGGAACTGGCCCAGGGCATGGACTGCTTCTTCGAATTAACCGATAGAAGGGCCGGGTATGAAGTCGGACTAGGATCTACGGGTGGACTAAGGAGTTATTCTTACTGCTTTCCTGCTTCTCTTGTATCCGTCGGGTCGGTGGTTAATAGAATCTCTAAAAAGGAGATTATGATCCTCTTCCAATCGCTTCGTCAAAGACCTACTCATAAGCTTTGATAGTTGATATCAAAGGTCTCAAAATGCCGCTTGATAGTTGAGGACACATGGCCCGCTACCGACGTCTTTGACCTTTGGCTACCCTGCGTTACGTGACGCGCTACCTGCCTGCCGGTCCATCCTTCTTTGTCGCACTATAGGCCTACGCTCTTACTACAACTAAGACTGAAGGGAGCCTTGCGCAACAAGCCATCTTATAGTGTCCCACGGGGCGGTGCTTGCCTGACTCCCACGGTAGGTAGCCTTACTGCCTTACTGCCTTACAGCTTGCCTTACTCGAGGGCCCCGCACCACCACTAGTTGCGCGCGGCCCACTAAGACGCACTATAGGCCGCGCAGAGCTAGCACAACTACACTATAGGCAGGCGGACTACAGTAGCAGGCCTACCGTGGGAGCCTTACAGTAGCACTTACCCTATAGGCATGCGCACCACCCCGCACCACCACCACCTTTAGTAGTGCGCGCGCGGAGTCAGGCTACCGCCACGTGGGTGCGGTTCACCATTTGCCTTAGTAGCACATTTGTATACCACATTGCACAAGGGTCGTCATTTATTTACTCGGGTTTCTCCACCTTGGGAGGTGACTAGGGTTCACCATTGCGGTCCTTCACCATGCTAGTATCTTTCCGTCTTTCCTTTAAGAAACTGAGAACATCAGATCCTTCCCAAGCAACTATAAGCTGAGAAAATCTTGCAGGGTCTTCTCCCGGTGCCTTAAGTGGGCCCATCTCATACATGGCTTGCCTTCTTTCTTCTTCTGATACATTGTTGCCCAGCGGGCCCGTTCTTGCGTCATTCCTTGTTGGCCAGCTTACCTTCGTAGCAATCCATTGGACCACATTCTTCAGTGCGGTAGAACTTGACCACTAACTCTTTGATTAAAGAAGGATCCTGTTGCCACTTACCTTCGTCATCCCGGTCTTACCTTGTTCTTTCGCCGCCTGCCTAAAAGCAGTCTGAATATGATAATATGAAGAGCCTCTCATAATCCACGTAGCTCTTGACTTTTGGAACCTTTTCGAATCTTCGACCTTCCTTCTGCCAACTGCCCTCAGAAGCTCGTCTCAATCTGTCTGTAACTCTTTTGACAATTCCAAGTTTTCAAGGCGGCACGTTGAACTCCATTTAGTCTTGCGATGAGTGACGTCTTCTTCCGGTGCCCGAAGACAGATTTCTTCCAGACTCAGAGTTGCGGAATTCTGTCCTTGAGCATCTGGTTCACCTTCCTTCTGCCAACTGCCCTGACCTGAAACTGGTTATGCCTGACTAGTAGGGCCACATAGCTTCAAATCGAAAAGGTCTTGTCTGAAGTTTGTAGTGGTACCGCCCACTGTCTTCTGCAATTCAGAGGGGGTGGTGGTCGGATTTCTTCCTTGGGAGTACCTTGACCCTTGCTTCCACCCTAGTTGTCCCTCTCCATTCCGTGTTGCATAAGGCCCGGCCCTATGACGCCTTTTCCCTTTCATAACCGGGCCTCTCCATGTGAAAGGGGATCCTTCAGCTCCGTCATCGATAAGGTTACACGAATTGATCCAATTGAGGAAGGCTTTGCATCTCGTAACTGATACAGGGGCACCCCCAACGGAGGCTCCCATGTATGGGCAATTTCAAACAAATCGCCAGCCAGAAGCCAGGGTTCTTGCATATTGCTGGCCTGGCTCCCACTAAGACAAAAGACCACGCACTATAGCGGTGCGCCGCTAAAAAGGTAGATTGAATGCCATAAGGCTCGCCTTTCTTGCTCATGCGGGTTAGCATCATTCAAAGGCTGTAAAGAACCATGGTCGCCTCTCCTTCGCCATTCTTCGTTTGTGTATGAACTCTTGGTCTCGCACCACTACTTGTATATTCACGTTCGAATCCTTCCACAAGATCAAAATACCTCCTGGCCATCTGCTTCCGGCGAATTGAAAGGCAAAGCACAGTCTACTTTTGCCCCTCACTTACGCGTGGTTCCAACAGGACGACAATGTCCACATTGTATGACCGCACCACCATCTTCCTCAGAACCCTCGTCAACTTCGAATTACACGCCCCCGCTCCATACTACTATCTTCATAGCCAGAACAAGATCGGACTTCATAACCTGCCTGACCTCACCCTTACTGTAAGGCGGCTTATAAGAACGCCTTGCGAAAGACCCCCTCCCGCTTGTTGGAGGTAGTTCCCACGGGGCGCCTGACTCTGATAAGCAGTAAGGAAGGCCTTGCGATACTAGAAAAGCGGAGGTGAGGCTTACAGGTCTTATAGTGGCCTTACCGCGCTTACAGTAGCGGGAAAGGCTCTACCTTGATAGTCGGAGGCCCACTATAGAAAGGCTTATAATGCGTTACGGAGCACTTAGTAGCATAACCGCTAACTGTCTTAGTGGGGCCCTTTGACGTAGCTCCGGCTTTGACCCTGACTGTAAGGGTAAGCAACTAGTAAGGGTAGGGCCGCTACCGCCCCGTGGGAGTCAGGGCTGATAGTAGGAGCAAAGGAGTCTCGCTAGCATGCCTTTCAAATACGCGTGCGGTGCAAAAAAACGAAGCAAAGCAAGAGCAAGGAGTCTTCTTTGCTTACAGTAAGGACTTGCAATATATGAGAAGAGCGTTGATAAGCTACTTCAGCTTACAGTAAGCTTTGACATCCTATAGCCTTACAGTAAGGGCTGCGAGTCCTTACTTACTGGCCTGACTGTAATGGTCCTTACTGCTTACAGTAAGGCAAAGCCCTTACAGTTACTAAAATCGAAGTTGCTTCGTTTTTTGCCCTTACCCTTACTGTAAGCACTGGTTCGTATAGTCCTTCAGTGGGTGGGAAGCCTTACAGTAAGGTTCGGCTTAGCTCGTTGGCTGAGAAATCCTAATATGAATTGGCATTCCACGTCAATCTTTTCATTGATCTGATTGGATGGAGGTAGGGCCCCCTTCTTTGGCCTCCACCGGCCTCCCAAGAGTTTCAACATCCATCCTCCCCTCCTTATCTTCCACAACTTGGGAGCTGGAGTTCCCGCTACCACCAACTTCCCACTGGCTAAGCTTTCCTCCATGGGGATTGGTTTCTATCTCTCCATTAGCTCTTCCTACCAACTACTTGGAATATGCGGTTCGGGGGGGCACTTGAGTCAGCCTTTATCCTCCGCACTCTCAGGGGCCTCTCATTTGCACTCCTAGATAATTTGATAGCGCACTTCTTGGTTCTATGAGCCGCACTCCATACACAACTGGGGAAGGATCATTAGCTGCTTGCTAAATGCTCCCCACCGGAGACTCCATCCATACTCCTTCCCTCGGATCTGCTGCCAGATCCACCTCTACGCAGACTGACGCCGCCGTCATGCCTTGCGTTGGTGCTTCTGTAGTCTGTCTACCATAATCGGTTTCCCGAACGCGCTAGCAACACTGGTTTGGCTGCGGCCAGAATTGCCAGGCAGGTGAGCCAAACCGAAGCCGAACTCCTCCGACGCAGGATCAAAGAGAGGGAACCATCGCAGCAGTCAAAGGCATCTATGAGCTATGAAACTGGGTCCTCCCATCAGAAAGAACCCTAGTCGTCCTCCTCCGATTGGAATTTCCGCAGCAACCACCCATGCGACATAGCCACTACCGACAACCTCCCATACAGACCCCACCTCCTTTGCCTCCCCCGCTTTTTACGGCGGAAAAGGTACTCGCCTTACTTACACCCACGGGGCGGTGTAGACTCTTCTTCGGAGCGAGCCTACCTACGCGAGCCTACAAACGCGAAGCGAGCCCACACTACACATGTGGAGAGTGTCTGACGCGACTTCTGCTGTTGGATAGCCTAGCTGGACTGACTTTCCTGTTAAGTCAGTCCGTGGCCCGACTTCAAGGAATTGCTCAGCCCTACCACCCTACCACCTGGCAGTGCGTCTGGGCTTCGAGAGCCGCTACCCTACTATAATCCCAGTAAGGCTACACCCACGGGGCGCTTATAGTAACTATAGGCAGCCTGTGCGGAGCAAGCAAAGCACTCCCCCGGGGCTACCTATGGGGCCGCTAGCATTATAGTAGTGGGGGCGGCTTCTTCTAGTTCCCGCTAGCATGCGAAAGAAGCCTGACACTACTGTAAGCTCCCACTCTGCGGTAGCCTTACAGCCTTACAGTAGGGAGCCTTGCGAAAGAAGCAATTCATTCCCTTTTGTGGGCTTACCCACGGGGCGCACTATAGGGTAAGCGGGCCCAGGGGCGCCCAGTAATGACGCAACCAACCGCGGAGTTGGTTCCCACGACGCGAGACCGCACCACTACGTCAGGGCGTGCGCCCACTAAGACTGCCAGGTACTTGACTTACGTAAGGCTTACCCCTGAAAGCGCATGCTACACAAGCCACCACCACCTTTCAGCGGGGTAGGTAGGGTAGGAGCGCTTATAGGCAATAGGCCGCCCACACTACTATAATATAAGCGCCGCTATTATTATTATATTATAGTAGTGGGGCCCAGACGCACAAAAGGTTAAGCCGCTAACAGTGTGGCGTGGGCTTACCCGCTACAGTAAGGGTGGTCATATAACACAATAGCCGAAGGCCGGCTACCGCACTATAAGAGGTAGTGGGCCGCTTAGTGCCCACTAAGACAAAAGGTTGGATGTAGTTAATGGTTGAAATGGTGGATCTCTTCGAGAGAAAGAGATCGGTGTGAAGAATGAAGAGAGAGAATGAGAGTGAACGGCGTCAGAGAGAGAATGTAGGTAAGTGCCACGGCTTACCTTGTATGAATGAGAGAGAAGAGAGAAGGTTGGCTTGGCGATTATTCAAAAAAGGCGGAACTTCTCCTTAGAGAGAGAGTGAGGTGGAATGAGTGATGTGAGAGAGAGGAGAGAGAGATAATTATCTTACCTAGCCCACTAGGGTAAGGGACAGATTCCTAGCCCACCTATAGTTGAGAGAGAATCTCGTCAGCGTCCTTGGTGCCGGGCTCAAAGCTTTCTATTAATTAGATAGTCCAAAGATAGAAAATGAGTACAAGGAGTGGTATAGACTTCCCACTCAACCTTACAATGGTGGACCCACTTACTTGCTCAAGAAGTCTGAGCTATAGACTGAGCCACCTTTTAGATGTGAGCCATTGGATGTCAACTAACTTGAGATGTGTGGCTCTTATTCATCCTTGCTTGCTCTCCATTTCTTCTAAGTCAGGTAAGATGGACGGTTAGGATCTTCTCTTGCTTCTTTTGATGAAAGGCTCTTGGAGAAGACAAGTCATCAATCCATGCAATGTGATCCAATTGGCCTGAAGTGTGCTTAGTGTGGCAAGTTAGCTTCTTGGAGAAGCTTCTCCACACTTCTAACCGACCTAGGCATGTGGCTATGGAGGTGCCACGTGTCCTCCTTAGTAGCTTGCTCTTAAAGCTTCAACAGTTGGTGCTCCCGCGCCTCGCCCCGGCGCCTCTCATGTAAGACTGACCTTTCGCCCCACGTGGCGGCGCCCACTACTATAAGCGTAGCCGGGAGCCTTGCCTTACTCCTATAGTGCCAAAGCCAAGTCTCCCACGGGGCGGCGGCTTACCTCCTTAAGGCGGCATGCGAACCACCCCGCTTAAGCCCACTAACACAGCCAGGGCGCGCCCGCTACAGTAAGCGGGGCTTACCTACACTATAGGCAGGCGGACTACAGTCAGGCAGGCCTACCGTGGGAGTCAGGGTGGTAGGGTGGTAGGGTGGTTGTGTAGTGGGAAAGTCTTAACACTTTGAGACCTTACCATGAGTGTGAGTGCTTTGATACGCCCTAACGAGTTAGCCCACACCTTTCGTTTTGGATAATGAACGACCTATTATCATGGCCCACTCACCCGAAGGACGACAGAACGAGCAGTGTAGGCAAGTGTCGATCTACATTTCCTTGTTCCCCAGGCTCGCGCCCTTGAAACTCTTCTCTACACTAGGGTCCGTCCAGTCTTCGTCCTGGACAAGGCCACGACGGGTTCTCCTCGTCGTTAGAAAGTCCGCGGAAAGAGTGTTCTGTCAAACCCACTCCACATCATCACTGACTCTTCGCGTATGAGAATAAGAGTTCCGTGTCGCAAGAAGAAAGAGCGTGTCTCCATGAATGAAGAGCGGTCGTGTCTCGATGAAAGAGGATGGGGGGTGGAGAGAAGAATTTGTTGCATACGATTTCCGTACCATCATACATCCGTGTATAGGACAGGCGCACCCCAAAGGGGGTGACAATTGACTCGCTCTGATCCCTGACTCCTCTACCAATCATCAAATAGCTCTACCATTGTTAACTCAACACAATAGAGGTTTTTTAGGGCTCATTATAATCACACGCCCAGCTCTACTTTTCATTAGTTAGAAAGGGTTAGATACAACAATTATCAATGCCTTTGGGCCATCCAAATAATGTTTAATTAATGAGAGCGCCCCCTTGGTTAAGACTTGGACTTGACAATACTCCCCCAGCATAGATATCATTCCATAAAGAAAGCCCAATATATCCTGTAGCCTCTTCTTCCCAAGAGCTTTAGTAAACATATCAGCCTCCTCAGACCGGTGTACAGATTGAATTTCCTTTGCAGTCTACTTCCATATTCATTGTCCTCTCCTCATGGAAGACTGGGTTGGAGGAAATCTGGATCGCTGCCTGATTATCACGGTGCATGTCCATAGGAAGTTTCACATCGACCCCAACCTCCTCCATGAGAGTTTTGAACCATTCACATGCAGTAAGCACCATAGCTCTTCTGCCTCTGCACTCTTTCCTAAGTTCAGTTGTGGCACTTAGGAAAGCTCTTCCAAGTCACAATCTTCCCTCCCAACCTTGACGTAGGGTGGGTGTTGGGGTGCAGTAGCCGGAAGTTTCTCGTCTCTCACTAGGAGAACCAGCCCAGTCCGCATCTTCCTTTTTAGGCTTTGATGCGTAAGGCCCTCCCTCGTCCAGGTTCGGACTTTTTCACAGAATCCTAGCTTCCAAGTGTGACCTCCGGGGCGCATGCATGAACTGACTTACCACCCCGAGAGCATATGAAAGATCTGGTCTGGGGATGGTCAAATAGTTGAGCTTACCTACCTGTCTCTGATAGTGACCCGGGTCCTCCAACAGTTCTCCGTCATCTGGACTTCAATTCTGCTTTCCATGGGCACTCCCAATTTACCTCTTTCCTCCAGCAAAGAAAGTGTATACTTCCGTTGGGAAATGAAGATCCCTTTCTGTGAGCGCCCCAGGAAGTACTCCAAGATCTTTGATAAGAGTGAAAGGCTTCGCACATACCTTCTTTTCATTTTGCAGTTCTCTTATAGACTCAGTATCATCATCAGTAAGGACAATGTCATCCACATAAACCAATAAGATAGCCTTACGCTTCTTGACAAAGACCGAATGATCAGTATTCCTCCTGTTGAAACCAATATCTAACATAGCAGCACAGAACCTCTCAAACCACGCTCAGGGTTCTTGCTTGAGTCCAACAATGGCTGTCTTCATTGCACACTTTCCCTTACTCCCCCAGCCGGCCTATGATAGGGAAGACTATCCTCTTTTAGGATAGGCTCTTTCTTCGGCTTTCGAGTATGTTGGTGGTGGGGAAATGCCTGACCATGCAAAAGGCATGATTAACATCTAACTGGTGCAAATCCCAATACGCTCCCACGGGGCGGTAAGCGCGATAGAGATTCTCACTCTGATCGAATGCCTCTTTGCAACCGGAGCGAAAGCCCCACATAAGCATAAATAAGTCTTAGTCAAAAAGGTAAAGAAAGCGCAACCTTTTGTGCTAGCGGCTTATAGTAAACCCGTGGGAGTAGGGCCTTGACCTTGAACTTGTTGGCACACTATAGGCAGGTAGGCAGGTAGGCGCCTTGCCTTACTCGCCTTATTTGAAGCCCAACAAGCTCCAAAAGCACCGCTACGCCTATAGTGCGTGGGGCGGCAGCTACCTTTCACTTGTTGTCCGTAAGGGCACTATAAGATAAGGAGGCCCACTACACTATAGAAAAGGCTGATAATGCTCAGGCAAGCACCGCACCGTGGGAGCGGGCGTGCCCCGGCCTTGACGTACTATAAGGGCCACCATCTGCCTTGAACTTCAGGGTGTATACCAACTGCCAACCGGACGCTTTCCTCTTGGCAAGGGCTTCGAGGTCTTGTTTCTTCGGGCTTCCATCTCTTCTTCCATGGCCTTGATCCATGAAGGATGAGACAGCGCTTCAACAAGGGGGATGAAATGGATGAGATCAAAGCCCGGATAACAATGCTTGATAGGAAAGGAAATGTAGGATAGATCCTTTCCCTCTGAGTGCAATAGGAGGATCAGAGTGAGAGTTTGAAGGAGGCAAAGGAGAAGTACCAGAGTCCTCCTCGGACTATAATGAGGTGAGCAGTCGTTGATTCTTTTGATTGCATCTTATTCCCTTTTATCACGTAAGTTTGGATCTGATAGTTGTTGATCCCTAACGAACGAGCTTTGAGCTTTCCTAAGTGAAATAGACTGATGGAGGCGTGAGTTGAGCGTAGCGAAATGTTTGATGAACGAAGTGCTTATTTTGGAGTTTGTGAGCGTAGCGAAATTGACTACAGTGAACGAAGTGCTTATTTTGGAGTTTGTGAGCGTAGCGAAATGTTTGATGAACGAAGTGCTTATTTTGGAGTTTGTGAGCGTAGCGAAATTGACTACAGTGAACGAAGTGCTTATTTTGGAGTTTGTGAGCGTAGCGAAATGTTTGATGAACGAAGTGCTTATTTTGGAGTTTGTGAGCGTAGCGAAATTGACTACAGTGAACGAAGTGCTTATTTTGGAGTTTGTGAGCGTAGCGAAATGTTTGATGAACGAAGTTCAGCTCGTTAGGTTGAGCGAAGCGAAATCTTTGATGAACGATAGTGTTATTTTGGAGTGTTTTGTTGAGCGAAGCGAAATTGACTACAGTGAACGAAGTGTTCTTTTGGCGAAGCGAAGTGTTTTCTAAACTAAATGAGGAGGAAAGATATATACTAGCTAATAATAGTAGCAGTAGCACCCGTCAGGCCCACCATTGATTCTTTTCTTGCCAGACAAGGCAAAGATGATGAAATCGAAGCCCTACGGCTGATCTTCTTCCTATCCATTGCTTGGTCAGAATAAGATGCTACTAAGGAATTGACTTTTGAAGAGAATTCCTTTCAATGCTGTCGGGTAGCAGTATGAAGAATACTAAGAGAGGAAGGGAACGCCTATTATTTTCTATGTCCTAATCGAGCTATACTCGTGTCTCCTTTGGAGTAATGTGAACGCCATCTTGCGTTCTAAGGTCAAGACTTTGTTGTATAGGTTCAATCACACTGCTTTACGAAGACCAGCATGAAATTGCATTTTGCAGAAAAACCCATTCTTTTGGAATGTTGATCGTGTTAAAGCCATTCGACTGATGGATATGAAAACTCCAACGTTGAAATCTATGTCAATCGAGCTACCAAATACTGAGCAAACGACCCGGGGCTCGCCTCCCTCCTCGTCTAAACAAGAAAAAAGAAAAGACGTGCTACTATAGTTGCCCCCACCAAATAACACTCCCACAAGAGAAGGAAAAGAGAAAAGAATGGAAGATGACTGGCTCATTTGCCGGGTTCAGAAATTGAAATACATTGAATAGGGCAGTGGGAGGGTAGGATAAAAGGAAGTATGCTTATCCAACAACAAGTTACATTCCTTTTTTGGCTTTGGGAAGACGATAGCAATTGTAAAAGCCCAAAGACGACAGCACTATAGGCGTTCATCCAAGAGCTGAGCTAATAGGCGATAGCATGCTTTCAGCCGCCCCCACGCCACACGGTAGGCCTGCCTCTTTTGCAAGCCCACGGGGCTTCAAATAAGGCAAACCTGGACAGTGGCGACCGATCACTCAACCCGCAGACCTTCACAGGTTGCTTTAGTGCCATTTCCGTAGTCAATTTCCATTCATCTCTTTTCCGGTTGATCTTACCCAAGGCGTGCTGGGGGTCTTCTACTACTTCTTTTAGATGGATGTGAGGGTAGAGTGCTGCTTGGGGACCGATAAGACGCATCTTGTGGATTTTTCCCTTTCTAAGGGAAGGGGCAAGGTGCTCGTAGGTGCGCGTTCTTTTCGCAGCGCGTCGCTGAGGCAGGGTCCTCAAAACACATACTCGGTGGCGGGTCGACCAGACGAGGAATAGGCAGCCCTCCGTAAGGAGGTCCCGTTGCGAGAATAGCATCGCCAAGCTTACTATGAAATGTAAATGTAAAGTGTCTTCGACCCAACAAACGAGAGGAGCTCAAAGACAGAGTCAGGCCAATCCTTCCGGTAGGGTCCAAGGCTCTTTCAAAGCTGACCTTTGACTCATAAGCCATGACGTGTGTCAAGGTAGGCTTTGAAAGGGGATAGAGGAGAGGGTGCGGGCCTTTTTCAATACGAGCCCCAACCCAAAAGAAAGACAGGACAGGCGCTTCTAAGTAGGATAGCTGACGCTAAGCGCCAACAGGCTTTTCTCTTTCGCAGCACTTAGCGAAAACCATATGCTATTTGACCGCTAACCTCTATAGTGGGCTGCTTACTTATTGGCGTGGGGCCCTATAGGCATAGCAACTCATTCCACTTACCTTACCTTGCCTTCCACCGCAGCTTTAGGCTAGCACAAAGATAATGAATGACATATTTACGACAAAGAAGCGTTATTAGCATTTGCATTCCCCCTATGCTGCTTTGTGTTGGCAAGCACTAACGAGAAAGAATCTTTCTTCGTGGATCTACCGCCACGTGGGTTCATGGAAAACCTGCCTGCTTTGCTTATAGTTGTTCCTTTATCAATCGGGCTGCATTCCAATCTTTGCTCGCCTCTTCTCTCTCTTGCTTACTTTCGTTCTCCCGCTCCAAGGAGTAATCCCGGGCGTACGCTACTATAGAAAAGAAAGCCACTGACGTCTCAGCTTAGATCCTTGGTTGAGTCTTGGTTAGTTAGTGGAGCGTCCCATTAATAACCGCTGCAGGTTACACATCTCCTTAAGTTAGCTTTGCTTCATCTGTCAGGTAGTTAAGCAAAGAAGAAGAGATGGCAGAATAGGCTTCCCATAGAAAGACTGAAACCATTAGGATATAGTCTTTAACGGTCGACCGACGCCATATACCTGACTAAAACCGCACACTACACTCAAGGACGGACATAAGGGCGGGAGGGAGAAAGCGGAAGACTGACTGAAGAGTGACAAGGCTTTGCCCCCTCCCCTGGCTAGGTTCTTGTAGGCACGCGCCCCTCCACAAGCTCGCTGCCGAGATATGGGCCCCCTAATACAAAGACAGAAGAAGAAATAGCGTACGCCCGGGATTACTACATTTAGCTTAAGCCTAATGGGAAAGATAGCAAATTAAGCAAGACAATAAGTGCAGATAAGAATGAAGGCGGTAGTATAGTAATAGGCGACCTCGGCATTAGGTATAGTAATGGGTGCCCTCGGCATCAGGTATAGTAGCCAATCCGCAGCGCAGGCATTAATTGACTCGCTGCGCCCAGGCGCCCCTGGCTGCCCTAAGCGTCGGCTTACGCTAGGGAGACCTAAATGCCGGTGGGGGGGCACTATAGGTGAAAGGCAATTTCCTGTGTGATAAGTCGTTTTTCGCAGGGCTGCTTCCAAGCCAGGTTTTTTCGAATCTAACGGATAGGGCATGTAGGGGACAATTAGTATGCTTATCCAAGAGCTAGCTAATTACAAAGGTTTTTGAGTTGGGAAGGGGATCGGTTTTGACAAAACGATTCACAAGATCCACGGATGACAGGTCAGCATCCAAGAGCTGAGCTAATAGGCGGTAGCACGCGCTATAGGTGCCGCGGTCCCGTAAGCCTTTTTGGGCTCTTTATTTAGTAGTAGTAGAGCGTTTGAGCCCATCAACCCGCCGATCTTCACAGGCTGCTTTCAGTGGCATTGGCGAGCGATTCGAATCTGGATTGCATCTTTTCGTCTTGCTCGCACGGCTTCCGCAGCCTACGTGGTCCTCTCTCTTTTTTTCAAGCACGTCAGAGACCATGGACATTATCCAAAGAAAAGCCGACGTTGTCAATTGACCATAACCTACTACTACACTACCCCTCCGTGGGGGAGGGACAGAGCTTCAAAGGCGTAGTGGACCTTGTCTCAACCTTCCTTAAAAGACGTATAGTGGACACGGTGGACTACACCAACTAAAGATGGAGAAGGGCATACCACAGGGGCCCCAAACTTTGACTTGGATGCACAGCTTGAGAAGACAAAGTTTGGGTCCATAGGGGCGCACTATAGGCGTGAGCGATACGCTGACGATATGCTGGATACCAAGTGGCTTCAGACCCGAAAGAAGAGCCACGCTTGTTATGGACACAGAAGACAGGACCTTGCGGCAACTCAAAGACGTCTGCACCCATCAACGCATTAAATATAAGGAATGTCAGAAGCCGGGCTCCGCAAGGCTCTGGGTACTAGGCTTGCTCGTCACTCTGACCAGACGGTAGGATGACCATTAGTACGAGTACCCTACCTGCGATGGGCTTGACGGCTACGGGTCGACTCATTGATTGGCCAACTCACTAAGGAAGGCTTACTATAAGCGATATAAGCAATAAGCGATCCAGCAAGTTTTCTAGATTAGCAGCCGAATTAGGACATACTTCTTTTACGCCTTCCAAGCCATCCCCGCATGAAGAAAGGAAATGCTATGCGGTTTAGGATTGAATTGAGCACCCGGTAGGCAACGGCCCTATAGTGAGCGAATCTCTTTCTAAAGCTAAAGCGCTACAGCTTAAGACAGGATTTCTCAAGTAGTAGACAACTTCTCAATCAACACTGCCGTGCTATTTCCCAGATCGCGAAAAAGGCACGACACAAGCTTCAAGCAAAGTGGGGAGTCAAAGCTATTAGTCTGTCTTCGCCTAGCGAATCAGACCTAACCTTAACGAAGTCAACTCTCAAAAAAAGCATTGAGACTCACTACGCTACACCATGCATTTCTCCTCCTATGCTACACCTATGCATAATAGGCAATATTCCTCCTTCAAATGAGATTTTCTACGCCCTAGGTTAGGCCTTTTTGTACGGCACAAACCTTCTCCCTAGGTTAGGGTTAAGCGTATAAAGACATATGCACAATCCGCGTATAGTATAATAAAGCCAGGAATTTGAGCTATCCACGCAGCATAGTGAAAAAAAAAGCCGAAGCTTAATGGAGCATTTTTGCAGTCTGACGGCTTAGCTTGATTCAATCTTGCCTATTGCCAAAGCAAGAAGAAGCCATAAGCACGGCACATTATCGTAGTTTTGCGTTACTTGCTTCTAGTTTCGGGGACTATTGCAACAAGAGAGCTTAAAGCTGGCATAAAGAATGTAGTGTAGTTAGGTGGACTTCTTTCAATCTTTTTTAGCTGCGGTGCCGAAATGAGGCAGCAAGAAGCACCAAGGTAAATCAGTCTTATGTATCGTAGTAATAGCTGAAATGCACGAACATTCATTTCGGCGCCTTGCAAGCATCGCCCCGCCTTTAATAACAAGGAGAATGAAATCCTTTAGGCTAGTCTAGAAAACGTTCTCTAAGTAGCCCTCTACCTCTATAGAAGCGGTGCTCTTCCCAAGGGCTCTAAGAAAGTAGGAAGAGCTTACCCATAACCTTTTCATCTGCTTGAATGAACTCCATTCAACAGCGTAATTGTTGGGTAAGACTTTCGTAAGCCTACATCTTTTTCAGTATGTCTTGAAGAACTCGAAGGGATACGCTGGTTGGTGTAGCTTAGGCTAGTCCTTGGGGGCTGTGTCTCTCTTCCGGTCTTCTTCAATATATAAGCTTGAAGTTCCTCTCATCCCTCTTCTTTTTCTTTCATTTTCCTTGGTTGCAAGAGATGGGCCCTCTCCCAGTCTTTTGCTAGTTCAGTCATAAAGAATGGTGATAGTCAGATCCTTCCGCATTCTGACGTTGGTTCTGCGCACCTAGCCACCCTCGGTAGGCAGCCAATCAAGGAAGCCCCAACGATAGGCCTAATCCCTCGACCTATCGCCGATCATTCTTCTATTCCTTATAGTATATCCAACGCAGTAGAAGGGCTTGATCCCGTTCCCAAAACTCCCCGAGCTAGTGACGACTAGTAGTAGTAGGATCATCTTAGGCAAGGGCAAGTAGGAGTAGGTAAGAAAAGAGGTTGGGTTACGCCTCCAAAACCCTACTATAAGCCCCATAGTAAACCGGTGTCGACCGCCCGCTGCGTAAGCGTTTATAGCTCTTGCTATTTAGATTTTGCATTTGTTTGCATTGCAATAAAGAGCTATTATCAGTCAGTGGGAAAGCCGGTTGGACTGCACTCCAGTAGTCTATTTATTTAGGTTTGCTCCCGGAGCGTAGGCACGCGCCTTCTGCCTACCACAAGCGCGCTGCCGAATCGGGCCCCTGCCCCCCGTGGGGGGGAGACAAGGAATCGGAAGCCCTCCGTAAGGAGACAGCGCTTGCGAGACCTCGCCAAGCAGAGTAGTGATGGCCAACCCAACCCAGCGGAAGCTCTGCACAAGGAACCTTATACTCTTCAATAAACGGCGGCCGGCCTTATACTTGTACTCTTCTTTCCTTCTTTCTGGAGCCTGAGACTGATCTTTGTGCATCCATGCTGAACGAGTGCATGCAGGTAATGTTGCCATGTCAATAGCACCATGTATTTTTGATTACACACTGTAGTGGAGTCTATCTCTATGTGCGGATCTCAGGCACGCTGCTTGGTGAAGGCCAAGTGAGAGGTAGACGAGATCAAGAATGTAATAACGGCGAGCGAGGAAAAGGGAGAGGTCGGAGAGAGAGGGCCAAAGCAGAAGGACTTTGATGCCGATGAAGGCGATTCTTCAAGAAAACGAGCAGGAAGAGGAGGTTTTCGTTCGACCAGGTCTCTCTCTTTTTGGTTGGTGGAGTGCGAGGATGGGAATGAATAACCATCAACTCATATAGCCGTCTTGCCTCTCTTTCCTTCACAAGATCTTCATTCACCCCTGCCCATGCTTACTGCTTCAGTTGTTCTAATGAGGCACGAAGCTCCGATTCCTCTTGTTCTATTGGCGGTGGGAATTGTAATGTCTTGGTCCGAAATCTCCTTCTTTGCCTTGGAAGAAAACTCTTGTTCATGTTCTGGAGTGCTTAGGGCTTAGCCTGATGAGCATCGCCCCGGTCCATTATGCTAAAGACGGGAGAAAGAACTATATACAAGCCTACTTCACATATCAAGACCGCCGCCTCGACGGGCGAACCTTGCACATTATCACATGTCAGCGCACATATTATTCTCCTTTTTGGACCTCTTGCAGAAGATAGAACTTCTGAACAAGAACAAAATTCCGGTCCATTGTCGGTGTTCATGAAGAACCTTCAGGAGAGTAAGAACATAACCATGTTGCGTAAAGTATCACCGGCTCACCACACTTCCACTGCGCATTCGAGAATGGCCAAAGGCGCATTTGGAAAAGGATGAGTCTATCACACCTTGCACCGTAGGCTTGTTGCATTGGCTCCAATGTCAGGCCATAGCCGTCTCGGGAAAGGTTCTGGCCAAGAAGAAGTAAGATGGATCAGATAGTACTTTTCCATTTCCATGAGCCTCTTTGCTTTTTCTTTTTGCAAAGACAAAGAGATAGAAGATGCTTGCTTTTTGCCTAATTTCGATTTAGTTGAATAGTAGCAGGTACCATGAGGCCTATTGTGTGTAGAGGCTAAATGCATCGCATACGAAATAGTTTGTTTTGTTGCACCTCTACCAATGTCACCGCTCATGGGTCGACCATCCAACTACAATTGAAATCCACACTCAACCAAAGGGTGAGATTTCGTCCGGGCAGTGATTCCGCATTATACCCAATCATAATAATTCGGTACCTACCAGTACGAGATTCCATAGATAGGAGTCACCACCAACCCGTTCTTTACGAAATAACGACAGCTGGGCACCACGTTTTAATGAATGGTCTATAGTTTTTCGAATATCTTCTTGCCCATATCACCAAACCTTCAATGACACAATTGTGCAAAACACACATTTGCATTAAGCTAAAAGATCTCAACGCTTAATTGCTTACTTGGTTTGCACGGGATGGAAGCAGACCAGTACCAATTCATTACCTACCGATCTCAAATTGGATGTATCTTGGTTTTTCTTCGTTGTCTTCAACTTGGATTTGGTTTGGATTTGAGGGTAAAAAACAGCCTCTTAGTATCATACTGATACCGTATCAACCCAAAGAGTACTCCTGGTTAGTGAAAAAAAGAAAGACAGCCCAAATCCACAAGATCACAAATTGATTGTTGATAAAATACACCTCGACCAGAATATCACATATCGCCTTCAAAATCACCAAACGAGTGGCTAAGCATCAACTATGCCTCAATCTCCGCGCTAAGAGAGAAAGCAAGATTTGAGAACGCATAGACTCCTTTTTGGTTCTGAAAGATAAATAATGTAAACTAGTTCGTAGTCTGCCTCGTGACCTAGACCTTGCTCTGCCGCACCACTATAGAGTGACGGATCCTAACCATTGTGTACCACAACTGCGTCACTGTTGTCAGGATCAGTTCGAGGCACGCCTTTGGGCTGAACTAAAGAGAAATCCAACTTAGCCTGAAAACCATGTTGAAATAAATAAAGCCAGCTATGTATTGCTAAGTACCATTTGGTACTTGAATTCCGTTTGCATATTTCAACACAAAATGCACACTTGGGCACTGAATGAGAAAAAGCCTTATATCGAAGATACCTCACCAACTCCAATTCGAAATCACACCAAGATTGCTTCTATCGAAGATATAGAACCTAATCCAAATTATTCCCACACGAATAGAACTTCTCTCAAAGCTAGCATTTTCTCTTGCTTGCGAGAATGCCTTTACGCTATAGGCAGTGTCTTGCATGCATGCTTCTTTGAAAAAAAGCCATTTTCCAGTCGCAACAAAGAAAGAAAGGTTATCTTTTTGTCACATTTCTTTATGGCCCTATGTGGTGGAAAATGAAGAATTGGGTACTGAGACTAGATGCTTAATGTGTTATTTTATCAAACCCCTTGGATCAAAGAACTTCTTTGAATACCCCGGCGCTACTTCTACAGTTCGATCTATTCGTTCTTTCTTTGACTTGTTAACTGCTTTCCCCTCCATTTCTACATTTTCATACACCCATCTGATAGCTGGATACCCATTGCATTGAAAGAGAAAGAGGAAAGAAAGGGAACAATGCAATCCATCATGTACCGTCCTTTCTATCTAATAGAACTCCATTTACGCACATCACATGGACCATAAACCAATCCTTGATCTTGATGAGAGGATCGATGCCAGCGAGCGAAGGATGACGCGAGCCATGTGAACAAAACAACCTATTTATTAGCTTCAGAGTTTTCCTTCTAGCTGCCCAGATCTTCTTTCGTGGAAAATCTGTCCTTCTTCAGTCGTCTTCATAGTCTCTCTTTTCTGCACTAGTAGTGAAAGCATTGTAGTTGAAGAAGAATGGAAATGTGAAGATTGGGCGGGCGCTTTGCCCTTTCCTTTGAAGAAGAGGAGATCTTACATCTCTGAACAAATGAAAGTCTTTAGAAAGAAAGCTTCGCTCAGTAAACACTGAACGCTACTATAAGATGCGCTTCACTTCGTTCAGTTTTCTTTATTTAACTTCACTGAACTTCGTTCAGCCAGAAGCCACTGAACTTCGTTCAGACAAGTAAACAAAGCTTTGCTCAGCAAAAGACTCAAAAATAAGCACTACGTTCAGTCCATAGTCAATTTCGCTACGCCAAAATCAGACTGTCGTTCACTGTAGTCTACTTCGCTTCGCTCAGCATATTTAACGCCGCTTCACTTCGTTCAGTCCTCCGTACCTACGTTCAGCTCACGCCCAAGTCAATTTCGCTTCGCCAAAATAACACTATCAAGTCAATTTCGCTTCGCTCAACCACTCCAAAATCAGACTATCGTTCAGACAAGTCAATTTCGCTTCGCTCACAAACTCCAAAATCAGAACTTCGTTCCCCTCAATTTCTCAATTGAACCGCTTTCACAAGCAAGGCTCGTTTGAGGGCTTGTTTTCTTTCGGGAGGGCATACATAGCGTTGCTTCTGATCTCTCTGTTCTCTTTCCTCTCCTCTCCTAAAATCCTTTACACGGATACCAACCGGTACCAAAAGGGCCGCTTTACCGTAGTGCGCTATACTTGGTTTTGATCTTTGGTGGCCCGAGCCTTTACTTGTCAAAGCCTTCGCTCTTCGCTCCCCACCCTTTTTTGACCAGGATAGATTCGTGGATCATATCTTGAGTTCTCATCCCCACCCAGATAAGTAGCAGCCCCTGCGATAGCGGGGAACCCATGAATAGAGCCGTTCAGGATTTCTTTTCTCCGAAGGAATTTGATCCAGAAATAAGAAAAGCTAAGCTCAATTGTCCTTATCGCATCCCTTCTCCTCGTAGTAGCCCTATCAGAAGAGCATTCCAAAGGGTATACATCAATCGTTGTTTATTTAGCTTAGCGGGTGTGTGTGTATATTTGAGAAGGTTATGTATTGGCTAACTCACCCTTCTTCCGTGACCCGACGTGAGCACAGCCTAGCCTCTTTTTCTTCGTTTTTCTTGGGCTCAATGCGTACCCAGTTAGCAGGCAGGAATCAAGGATGTATTATTACCAGAAAGAAATGGTTGGAATGGTCGGTAGTTGGACTCGAAATAGAAGGAGTGCAAGATGGAGCAATTGAGACTTCCTACTTCAACTATTTTGAAAAAGATTCATTCATTCTATTTGCAAGTCAGTGACACAAGCTCTTCTATGACGCAAGTCTTCTTCCTCCCCACACCGCTCCGTGGGTTTATAGGTGGGTGGACTTTCGGAACTTTTAGTAGCACCGCTCTTTCACACCTCTCCATCTCTCCGACTATCTGGCTAGTCCATGGGTGGGTTAGCTACTGCACTGACAAGCCCAAGCCACCTCTGTGGTAAGTAAATTGGCTTTTTAGGACGCTTGGCTGATATCAAAATGGGTCTATAGTTTTGCATCCGCCCCGATTCCTAATGCACTTGCATCCGTCTCCAGGGGTTGGGAGAAATCGGGTAAAGCGTCTACGTACGGTCGCCACGCCTCTGAAAGGAAGTTTCAGCCCCACATAAATGCATTTGAGGCCATACCTTTTGAGCCCCCTCACCTCTTAGCCCCTTGAGAGATTTAGGCCTAGGCCATGACTTGCCTCAATTTTCTTGGGGTCAGTGGCTACCCCGTTGGCTGACACGATGTGTCCAATCCCGAATCCTGGAGGTAACTCCTAAGAATGCTCTATCTCATCACTGGCCTTAACGTCATTCACCCTGGCCCCAAAGGAAGATTGACTTGGCAAACAAGTGGTTTTGTCTGAGAAGCTCCCACGGGGCGGCACTACACTATAAGAAGAAGTGCTCCTTTTTGGCTTTTGAGGTCTGGGCTATAGACGAGTATACCGTCAAAGAAGACCAGAATAAACCTTCTCAAATAGGGCGGGCTGGAAGATGGTGTTCATGAGAGATTGAAAGGGGGCGTTAGTTAACCTGAACGGCCTTGTACTCGAAATGGCCATGGTGGGTTCTAAAGGCGGTTTTCTCCATGTCCTCTTCTCGCATCCGGATTTGGACCCTAGAGCAAATCGATTTTTGAGTACACAGTAGAGCCGTGTAGCTCATCCAGAAGATCATCAATGACCGGGTCTTTTTTACGGGTTGCGCATTGAGTTGCCTATAATCCAATCCACACATAGGCGCCACGAACCTTCTTTCTTCTTTACAAGAAGAGCCGGTGAGGCAAACGGGCTTGAACTAGGTTGTATAGTACCATTCTGGAGTAACTCCTTGCCTTCAATTTCATCCCTTTGGTGGTGTGAATACGGCCTTTGATTCACTGGTTGACTATCGGGGCTGATGGTCACATGGTCTTTTAGGAGGGAGGGGGTTCTAAGAACACATCAGAGAAAGAGGACAAAACCTGCTTGACTATTGTTGGTGTAGAGTAAGGAACCCCACGTGGCGGTAGGAGTAGGACCCACGTGGCGGTAGTTAGGATGCGAGTGCAACTATAGCAGTGTAGCCTATGCGACCTGATATGGTCTTTGATCACTCGGCACATGTCTGGCCAGCCGACTCTTGTCCTTCTCGCCGCTCGGCAACGCTCGTCCCTTTGGCTTGAGGCCGAACCGAGCCTCGCCGCGCGCGAGCCCACTCTGCGGTGGTAGCGGGGAGCCAAAAAAGAGGTGTCAACAGTCCATTACGCTGCGCCCCCCTACGGAAGCCGAGGAGTCTTCGTAGCAAGGGACTTAGCCGAGGCTGGGGCCTGTCGAGAAAAATCCCGTCATTTCACCTTCCATCGCTCTGTCTCCCGGATAATGATGCTTTGGGGTCACTCACATTAATCGCCGCCGATAACTGATAGATCACGTCTCTTCGAAGAAGAGCACCTAGGGATCATCTTTCTCTTTCCCCTGTTCCATTGTGACTTCCTGCCTCTTGGCTACTCGTTTGTCCTGCCATGCCATTAGAGTGCGCGTCTCTTCCTAGGTTCTTTCTTCAGTGCCTATCCTCCTCCAATAACACGTTCACTCTTTTCGTTTTCTCCTCCTCCTTTGGTCTTTCAAACTTGTCTGCCATGTCGATTTCTTCTTCTTCTTCTGCTCCAAGAGACGGTGCCGGACCTTCTTCCGGTTTCATTCCCTACCTCTTCCCATGTAATGAGACCGGTACCAGTCACGTTCTGGGTCCGGTTGCTCTTGACCGAGACATCCCGACGATCCTTGAATCATTTATCTTTCCACCTGAATCTTCCTGTCTGCAAGCTGGCGAGAAATGCCCGACCAGCCTTCGGGCCTGGCCAACGACGAGAGATGATTACTGCGAATGCTTTGACAGGGTCGCTCCGGAGAAAGCTCAGGATTGGAAGGAATGGGGCATCTATTCGATGGTAATGATGTCCCGCGGTGATTTGACTTTCGACCCCCAACTACCCTGACTATCAGGCTTTCCTGGGCCGACCTTACCCCTACCCTACCTACCCTATAGTGGTGGTGGTGGGTCGGTCGTCGAGCTGACTGAAACCGGCTTCATCTTTCCTTTCGCCAGGCCGACTCTTCTTGACATCGTCGCCATCCGCGGGTTGGATTACCAGGGCCCATCACTAGGGATCGAGCCGAGCCTCAGTTTGTGCGAGACTCGGGTCCAAGCCAATATTGGCAAGCCGGGAGAAGCAGTCTCTGATACTGAGCACCACGCCTTTCTCCTCTACTGGCTGTGTAAATACTTTATCCGCACCAATTCCATGGCCGTGGTAGTGGACCTACTATATCTCGGCCATTACTGGAGGACGGCGGATGGCCCTGGCACAGCTGATGTTGGGACTTCTATACCGGTCGATCAACGCTGCCATCAATCGCTTGGTTTTGGCCCGGGGAAACTCCGCAATGTGCCGGTGGCCCGTTGTGGGTCCTGTGGCCTTTTTTGCGTCAACTAAGCTTCCTACGCGACCGATGTGTCTCGCTCTGCACAAGGTCCCCCTTTCGCCTTCCTTCATTCTCGTGCAGGAGCAGATCAAAACTCGTTCAGGCTGAGAGCTCTTCCCTCTCTCTATATCAGGGCATCGGTAGGCTTCCATGGTTGCGGCGCGTATATGACAATGAATCTGACATTGAACTGGAACCGCCATCAAAGTCTGATAGTAGAGCCGAGACATACTCGTGGGAATCTTTGGCTCGACCGGCCCTCCACACTGCTTTGCCAGGCTGTTCGCCTTGTTCCAGGGCCCTTTCGGCCCAATCGACTCAACTAGCTGCCGGCCGGGGGAGAAATGAGAAGATAGGCACTCACAAATCCTTGCGCATTTTCCCTTCTCCTGGCGAGAGACCGCAATTCCTGGAGCCTCTGCTCTTTTTGGGGTCCGGGACGTGGCGCTGACAGTGGCATCTAACTATAGCTGCCGACGTAGACCGGCTGCGAGACCGGAGCCGACGCCCGAGAAAAGGTGCTGGGAGAGTTCCTGGCGAAGGAGAAGAAGAGGGAGAGCAGAGAGACCCGCGGCAGCCTATAGTGAGAAAGCAAGAAAAAAGTGGGACCAGGGCAGGAAGCAGAAAGAAGCGGAAGGACTGAAAGTAGTCAGTAGCTCTGGGACTCAGATAAGGCTCGATCCAAGAGCCGAACAACCACCACACACTTTTCTAAGAGTGATTAGGAGGATAAGGATAGTAGAAGAAGAAGAGGAGGAAGCACTTATAGTAGAAGCGCTTATAGTACTAGTAGTAGTAGTGGTAGTAGCGAAGCGCCGCCTTACCACTAAAGGCCATGGGGGGCGCGCCTACTACTGTCAGCTTACCTTCAGTCTTAGTGGGCTTACCTGGCAGTGTGGCGTGGGTGCTTACAGCCCTTTACCCACGTGGCGGTAATCGCTTTGCTCTTTCTGCCCCACCCCACCCTAACTGTGGGGTGGGGTGGGTGCTTCCTTTGGTTAGCGATAGCGTCGCGTCAATGATTCCTGCTTGACGAGAGAAAGCCTCTGCAACTGAGCACGTTCATACATACCGCTCCGTGGGGGCTGCTACAAATGTGTGATAGTGAAGATTCTCCGAAACCTACACCAGCTAACTTGGCCTCGAGGGTCTGAGTCTTCGATTGCATGAAGGCTCTGAGTGTTGCTTAAGCTTAACTAACCATCCCGTCTTATAGTGCTTATTCGTTGGGATTGTGCCCCGATTCCGTTCACTCCGTGCACTATATGATGGTCTCTCTCACTCCGTTCACTACATTCCATTTTCTAAAAAGGCTTGACTGCATCCGTACCGATATGCTAGGATATAGCAGCAGATCCGCTGAGAAGAGATCGCCTTAAGACAAAGGAAGGGTTCGTTCGTTCATAGCAGGACGATTTCTTCTGTCGCCAGCATCCTGACCGCCCCGTGGTAGTAGTAGTCAGAGTAGCGTCCTTTCCTCGGGAAGGGAAAAGGCGGAAAGCCGATGGGGCGGCCTCTCAGAATAACTCAAAGCATCCACCAGTAGTAGTAGGGGGCTCGAAGCTGACAGTAGCGGCTGTAGGCGCCGTGCCTCACGCTACTGTAATGTCTACTACAGCTCCGTGGGCTGACCCCGGGCGCCTACCCAACGAAGCAATTCAAAAAGTGCGAGTCATTATCAATAAGGTGGTACTACGCCTCCTATAAGGTAGGGGTGTAGCAGATGACTACATATTACCCCACCCCACCAAAACGTGGGGTGGTCCGTGGGCTTACCTGGCTTACCTGGCAGTGTGGCGTGGGCTCCCCCTACCCTACCAACTAGCAGGTGGGGTAATATGTAGTCGTCTGTAGCCGTGGTAGGGTAGATGGTGAAAGGAAAGTACTGCTTAGTAGTTCTCATTTATCATCCGCCTATATATATTCTATTCATTCTTTAGGCGGAGTCTGATTCCTGACTGATTCAATCAATCAATCGGACTTTCGGGCCCCTCTACTCCCATCCTTACCGCTGGAGTGGTAGCTATATACAGGGATGCAAGAACTACCCCTTATTGCTTACAGCCCTTTACCCACGTGGCGGCTTTGCTCTTTTTGAATTGCTTCTTGGCCGGCTTTGCTCTTTTTGAATTGCTTCGTTCCTTACCGGCTGTAAGCACGGCTTTGACCTAAGCTCACCCGCTACGTCCTACTGTAAGCAGTAGAAGGCACGGCTACAGCACGGCTACAGTCAGGACTACGGACTGCGCCTACAGTCAGCGGTTACAGACCTATAAGCCTACAGTCTTTTGTCTTAGTGGGCGGGCACCATGCGTCACCCGTCACCGTCCTCGCGTTGACGGATGGATGGGGATGGAGGATGACGGACAGACGGACCATGGTGAGGCGAAAGGGTCATAGAAAGACTCCCTGGGGGAGTATTCGAAGGAAAAAGCTGACCCCCTCCGAAAGGTGATGCTGGACTCTGCTTAGTGATAGTGACTCCGAGGGGATCACGCTGACGTATACAGAGAGGGGCAAACCCTCTATTGTGATCTCACCGGAGGTGAGGCATTGGCCCTCCCGTGGAAGCAGTCTCTGAAACTCAAGCTTGTTGAGAAAGAGCTCTACCTTCCTTTCAAAGAAGGTAGAGCAGGGCTAAGCATGGACGTGTCCAGTTGATCGACATCGGTAACGACTACTATACTAGATCGCACGCTTTCAATCTGAGGAGGACGAACCGCGCAGCTTGATCAGGAGTATCCGTTCAGCTTAGAGAATGGGAGATAACCTTCAATCCCTTCGTCGCTGATATAACTGCGGTGTGGATTAGACTGCCCAACCTGCCGATCGAATGTCATGCTAAGCAAGTCCTGAGGATTGTTGGTGCTCTGGTGGGAACTCAAGGTAGACGTGAAGACGGCGAGAGAAGGTCGAGGACCATAAAAAAGCGAGGGTCTGCGTCGAGCTGGACCTCAGCAAACCGCTGGTGTCTAAGTATGATCTCGATGGGGTTGAGAAGACGCTTACTGTTGTCGGGCCGACTACTGTAAGTGCTTTAATTGTGGTTGGGCATAACTCCGAATCCGAAGGTGGGCAAGATATGAGCAATGAAGGCTACTCGGGGGCGAACGAAGCTCCCCGCTCTTCATATAGGCAATGACTCAAAGACAGAAGAATTGGGCCCTCACTAAAGCTTTTTTGGCGCCAAAGGAGGAGCAGGAAGCCGAAGGAACCGACAAGGCAATCAGTGAGCTCAGGAAGGCAGAGATACCAGAGGCTCGGACGGAGGTGGGGGATCAAGGGCAGCTGCTCACGCTTAGTATGCTATACCCACGCCACACTGCCAGGTAAGGAAGCCAGAATTGCACGAGACCGGCCGAAGGGCCCTTCGGGACATCACATCAGGGGGAATGAAGCAGGGGCTTCCTAAAGAAGACAAGGAGGGGGCAAAGGACCCTTCAGGCCCATAGACAAAAAAAAGCACCGTGGGAGCACCGGGACTGCATTATTCAGCGAGCTACCTATTCCTAGTCCAGTCGACCCACTAGCGTCTATGCGGGGGTAGGCCCCGAGTTAAGTGAGGCACCCGAGAGCGCGAACACCTATATGTCCTCAGCCTGTGTGAAGAGGTCGTGTCAAAGAACGAAAAGGACGTATCACACTGAGATTCAAAGCTATCTTTCGCACATAGCTCTACATAAAGGAGAGAGTGATAGATGAGATGTGGCAGCCGCCAAGCTTGAGCTTTCGGATTGCTTGCTTTGACAGGAGGAGTTGGAGATGGAAGCAAAAGGCATGTTAACATCTCATGTATACCTGCTCTATAAGTAGCTACAGTCTGACTAGATAGATATTACTGACACCTGAATCTTCTGCTATTTTCCTATCTGCTGACTTCCCTGGCCGGTGCGCTATCTATTCTGGCCGGATACTATACTGAACCTATGGCTACACAGCACTGAACTACTGTACTGAAAACATTCGTGACCCCGAAGCTATTACAGTTCTGTGCTCTCGCTCCTTGGCGAGCATCCCCAGAAGACCACTTTAGTCCCATTGCCTCTTAGTTTTCCTTTTCTCTTTGCGCACCGCCCCGTGGGAGTAAGCAAAGCGAAACCAAAGCGAACTTCTGTCTTAAGCATTTATTGGTGGGCCCCACCCATTCATGCTTCAATGTAAACACTATCAAAGAAAAAGAAAGGCTGTACAAGAGAGCCCTATCGCTATAGCTAATTACGCACTTGCTAGGAAGAACTCCCTACCATTTACGTGCTATTGCCGGCCGGGCTGGAGCCAGCACATAATTCTTTCTATATACTTATAGCTAGGTAGCATAGAAATTAGCTAGCTAAATGTGTAATAGCTAATTGCCTGAGTGATAGCGTTATTGTGATAGTTCGATAGTTGTGAAATTAGTAATAGCGCTTTGCAAATTCCTGCACATTCTAGCTCAACTCAACTATCATCAATTGGCAATCGCTGCCTGTGTTTTGGTTCTCCACTCCTACTGCTATTGGCTAAAGATCGACTTCATCCGCAACCCTGCTTTCCAGCCTGAATTGTCCACCTGTGCACCTTCTTCTACATGGATGTCAGTTGCTTTCAAGGAAGAAAAAAAGGGCAAGGGCAGTTGAATGTACCAAAAGCGTCTGCGACCCGCCCCGTGGGAGCTTACAGTAAAGTGAATACTGAATCTATCCACGAGCAGAGAAAAGGCTAATGGAGGACCGGGGCCAGAAGATCCTTATCGTCAGTCAACAGTTATAGCTTCTCCAGTAAGTCCTATCTACCTTGCTAACAGCCAAAGAGCTCCTTCTTGCTAACAGGGCAAGGGCTCTTGCATTTGAGACCGTTATTTATTCCTGTAAACAAGCATTCTATTCCGAAAGTGCGGATTCGAGAACAGCCTAAGACAAGAGGGTTTACGAACGGGGGTTCTTCCTGTATGGATGTCACTTTCATTCCGCTAGTCTGTCCCGTAGTTCAAGCGTGAAAAAAGATTAAGAAGACTTGTTGGAGGCCTGCCTAGCCTGCAACTCCCACGGGGCGCACTACCTGTAAGTGCACCCTACCTGGCAGTGCGTCTGGGCGCTATTAGTCTTTGAGGGGTTCACCCTACTGCTACTGTAAGGCTCCCACGGTGCCTCCCTTCAGCCCGCTACTATAGTGTTGTAGTAACTGCTACAGCCTATAGTGGTAGTCAGTGGAGCCTTACCGCAGAGTGGGGGCCTTACCCGCTACAGTAAGGTCCGCCCTTGTTGCAGTGGGCGCTCCCACGGGGGTAGCGTCTTAGTTGGACGCAACCAACCTGACGTGGGTTCCCACGACGCGAGACCGCACCACTACTAAAGGGCGTGCGCCCACGACGCGAGACCGCCTGACGTAGTGGTGCGGTTGCTTGCTTTGCGCGGCCTTTTTTTCTAGCGGCTACTCCCACGGGGCGGTGCGCCCCGTGGGAGCCGGGTGAGAACTTGCTACTACTAAAGCCCCCTGCCTATAGTGGGTGGGAGGCGCTGCGCAGCCCCTTATATAGCCGCCATGGCGACGCCCCCTACCCAGCCATTACAGTAAGGTCAGCTTACAGTAAGTAGGCAGCCATTACACCCTGGCAGTGTTAGCGGTAAGCTTGATCAAGTATTGACCGCCATGTCAAAGTGTGTCATTAGGTAAGATCAAAGTGATATGGGAAAGCGGACCCCTACCAGATGCACACACTGGGCATCGAACTCTTCTTCATTGGACGACCCCACGCCTGGAAATGGTTCATTGTGCATTATGTGGTGGGGACAACTGATGAGTTCAGTGGAAGTGTATTTCACGAAGGAAGAGATAGTCTTCCACATTCTGAAGCAAAGCAAAGCGTCGGCACCAATGATATGCAAGCGCCGGGCTCCGGAGCGTGACCTGAGTTGCGCACCAACCCTTCGACAGTATTCCCAAGAGCGAGAACTCGTGTCCACGCCAGAAGCATCAGCGAGTACTGGGAGCTCGCCGTTCACACTCGGTGTGGCGTAAGGCCACCGCCCCACCAAGGGTAGTTTTTTTCAACTCCCGCTTCTACAATTCAAGAGGGAATGGGGATGCATTGCAAAGAGCGCAGGGGTACCTCTTTAGCTTTAGAAGAAGTTAGGCAATGGAAGCTCCATGCTAAGAAGATGAAAGGAGGGCAGATTTGACGGCGTCAGAGAGCAACCCCCAGAGAGAGGAGGATTGGATGGCCGATTCACCTTTTGTCTTAGTGGGAGCCCCTCTCCTTCAGTAAGGGGCTCGTATAGAGATTCGCTTGGGGTAAAGAGGGAGGGGGAGAGCGAGCGGGCGGAGAAAAGACCGTATCTATCTCTGGATTATGAGCAGCTGGACAACGATGGTATCACGGTTCTCATTCAGGAATCCGCAATCCGGGTGTCGGATGAGTGCAAAATGCTCATGGCAGCAATCCCTCATTATCAAGCAGGTGGATCTAAAGATTATCTACAGCAATGGGCGCTCTGTCCAAGAAGATTGAGGCTCAAGACGGACGCATCATGGTGATTGATATCGGCAAGGACTACTACATCGCACGCTTCCAGTCGGAGGAGGATTACAGCTTTTCGCGGGCGGCGTGCCCTTTACTGTAAGCTTACCGCTAACACTGCCAGGGCATGAGGGAATGGAGTGCCCTTACCATACTATGGAGCCCTCCACAGCACAGCAAGATGGCGTCCTGGGTGCGCCTCCCAGCACTTCCGTTAGTCTACTACAAGAAGAAGGTTCTCACGTCTATTGGGAAGCGAAAAGGAAGATGGATGTCACCACGGCGAGACAAGCGAGGGGGATGTTTGCCCGCATCCGTGTCGAACTCGACAAGCCTCTGGTGTCCGAGCTTAACGTCGAGTAGAAATGAGGGCTTTTGAGGGGTCACTGAAAAGAGTAGCAGGAAGCGCAAGGGAGCAGTTCCGAGTTCGCCGGGTAAGCCTGATTCAAATATCACACCCACGGGGCGGTGCCTTCCTTCATACTTTATCCCTTGGATGATAGCGCAACGGCGGCAAAGAAGGAGTCAACCTAAAGAATGCTCCAAAGAGCAGGGGCAGGGGATAGCCAGTTCAACTCCTAATGGGCCAAAACATCCTGCAACACTAGGGGCACTACTACTAGACCTCGCAGCATTGAGCTCAGACGCGGAGGAGAAAGAGGGGGGTAGCACTACGAAAGATCGAAGATTTGCCGACGCAACACAGACAGCGCAGCTAAAAAGGGTTATGCGCTAGCAAGGTGTCTGGACTTGCTCCAGGTTCAGGAGAATGAAAGAGTGAGGGACGCAACAAGTGAATGGGACAGCACCCCGTCTGAGCAGTTCGTTAGTTGAGGAACCCAGCTTCCAGGAAGGCTACCGCTCCGTGTGCCAGTATACAGAGGAATGCTCTAACACTAGCTTACCAGGATTTGCTCCAGTCCCTGAGATGGGATGTGGGTCGACGATGATCTGTATAGACCCAGAGCCACCTTCGTCTTTCCTAGCTCGGCCAGGGAGTAGGAGAGCCTTGGTGCTCGGCAAGATGGAGAAGAGGATCAGAGTGGGTTGGTGGGGAGCCATCCCAACCGAGGACAGTATGCGGATTCACCACCGACCCTCATTTCTTTCTTGATAGCAAGTGATTCAGATGGAAATTAGGAATAGTGGAGGTGCAGGGGTACGCCTGCAATAAGGGAGGTGTCTGCGAAAGATGGTTCAAATGCACAGAGTGGACATTGTGGTCCTCGTTGAGAGGCGCATCAGTGGTGCGAAGAGCAGTAAATGCATCAGACGGCAGGGTTTCAAGTTTCATCGTCTTTCGGATGCTACGGGATTAACTGGCGGGATCTGTATCCTATGGAAGGATGCTACAGGTACTGGTCATAGAACTCCACAAGCAATATATACACGCGCGAGTGGTTGGACAAGAAGGGATGGCTCTGCCTTTGAATGATGCGAGTGCGCAGGATCAGTTTCGACGTGAGCAATGGCCGCGCATTCGTGGCTGAGACTACAAGTTCTCCCTGGGAGCTTGCGGGGTATTTGAAAGAAATAGCACAATTATCAGAGCGGAAAGGTGGAGCTTATCTTTCTCCGCGCCGATGCAAAGCCAGAACGTCTCCTCCTCCTTGGGTGCTTGAGAGATAGAAGTTAGCGAAGAAGAGGAGGAAGGAGAGAAGAGGGGTCTGCGTCCGCTTACAGTAAGGACTCTCTACCTTCCAGTTTGCGTTCATTTTTGCACTATAAGACTGAGGTCTCGATTGGATTTGACGCTCTGCATGACCAAAGCATTCAAGCTTGGGCCGGCACCCGATTTTGGCCGTCGATTGCTTGAGCCTTTCATCTACTCCTTGAAGGATGGCCTGCGGCCCTTTTCCATCGACCGCATACAAATGGGCGAAAGAGAGGCGGAATCGCGGATGTGATGCGGTCTTCGCTGATATCCTTCTCCCAATCTCGGAGATCCCAGATGAGTTAGAACAGCAGAAAGGATGAAGGCAATGGGCGTCTCCGACGTTTCGCCTAGTATCTGCATTCCAATCTGGTTCCTGTACATTAAGAAGTAGTTAATTGCAGTTTTTCTCCTGTTATTCATGATATGAGATGGTCTTCATAGGAGGAATGGGTCTTGATGTAGAGATTGTCTCTTTAATCTTGCGATAGGGCGATAGGGGATCTCCCTGGTTTTGCATGATGGATGATCGATTTCTTGGACAATCAGACTCTTGACAGTTGTGTTAATGCCTGTCTTGGTGCCGTCCGATGGTTCTTGGCAAGAATTTCAGCCCTGGTCCAGATAAAGACGCCATGCTGGGTTGAGCTACTGTAAGGCGCTCCCACGCTACATACACTATACCTTACTCTTACACTTGAGATTTTCATGTCACAGTACCGTTTTTCTACTGTAAGGCGTTACACTTGAGATTTTCATGTCACAGTACCGTTTTTGTCCTCGAGACCTACGCGCTCTCAATGCGAGCGCTTATAAGTTGGTAGAGGAGAACGGTGACCGGGGCTCTTTCTGCGGGCCTGCCCCCATTCCTTCGGTCGCCATCAACCCTTCTCCGCCCCTTTCGACCGGCTACTGCTACTATAGATTGTGCATTTCTTTTTTCTCCTGCCTTTCTTCTTAGTTGATGGGCACAAAGAGGGACAGACCGGTCGGGGAAGGCAGTCGCCTTTAGTTCCGCAGTCACCTGCCGAGCGCACCTCTCTTCAGTCTAGACCCCAAATGCATCGCGGAGTTATGTCTCCTTGACCCTTGGCTCTTTGAGGTCGGCACGTACTCACTTTCTTTCGTCCACCTGAATTTCGTCGTGGTGAATCGGCATAGCCGTCTAGCTCTTTGCTCTTCTGCCGAATCCCATGTGACGATGTCTGGTCTTTCGAAAGACAGGTGGGCGACGCCCTTCGTCCCTTCGCTACGCTCAGCTTATTTAGTGTCGCTTCACTACGTTCAGAAAAGCGCTTCACTTCGTTCATCAAATACTTCGCTTCGCTCACAAACTCCAAAATAAGCACTTCGTTCATTTAAAATACTTCGCTTCGCTCATCCAACGAGCTTCACTACGTTCATTTAAAATACTTCGCTTCGCTCAGCAAAACACTCCAAAATAACACTGTCGTTCAGATTTAAAATACTTCGCTTCGCTCATCCAACTCCAAAAGAACACTGTCGTTCTACAAATACTTCGCTTCGCTCATCCAACTCCAAAAGAACACTGTCGTTCTACAAATACTTCGCTTCGCTCATCCAACTCCAAAAGAACACTGTCGTTCTACAAATACTTCGCTTCGCTCAGCTCACGCCTTCGCTTGTCCTTCTGCCCAGTTAGTTCTTGACCGAACCGATGTCAAAGGATCGGCTGGGGCGATCGCGACCGGGCATTCTTTCTGACGCGCATCGGCATCCATCTGAGAGATTGTTCCATCTCCCAACAAAGCACTCGCATCCCCCGCTACGTGAGGTGGGTGATAGTTGCATTGACTATAAATAAGCTACAAGCAAAAGCATCCAACAACAAAAGGCGGCGTCAAGCTAGTGCTTTGCATTGCTATTTCTTTCTCCGTAAGGACCACTACCTGCCTTCAGGTAGTAGTCAGCGTAGCCTGTGCGATGCTTCGCAGACCACTATAGGGCTTTGACTCGCTTTGCTCGTCTTTGCACAACCCCTATACTATAGTAGTAGTTGCTTTGCGAGTCAACTACTGTCAGCGCTGCCCTACAGTAAGCAGAAAGCGCTTTGCCTTATAATCGCTGCCCCCAGCCCTGACTGTCAGCTCGCATTTGACTCGCTTCGCTCCTTCCTCGCTGGTCTTTGGTGGTTGGAGTAGGAGTAGGAGTTGACCCTTGCAAGTGCTTTGATCGCTTACTGTAAGCCCACCTAGAGCAAAAGGAAGCCTTTGACGCTCACTGATCTATCTGCCTTTGAGTGGGGCGCTGCAACTACTAACCTCACTACCTCACTCAGGGTCGGTCGCTTTGCGAGTCATAGAAGGGGAAGGAAAAGACAACGGCTATAGTTCATGCCTCACTGAAAGTCAGGAAGGAAGACAGCTGCAGCTACTACCCACTACCGCCCCGTGGGAGTAGTGGGTAGTAGCTGGTAGCAACTGCCCCAGCTGCTGAAAAGGCTATGCATTAGGGTTTGAAGCCTGTCCGCAGCAAGAGCAATGCGGACACTGCTTCTCCTAATTCGCAGAAGACTACTGAAGACCAGAAGAATCCTTGAAGAAGACCTTACACTAAGGCAAGTAATCGATCTGACAAAAAGAAGACTGACTGCTTTTCACAAAAGCTAACTACAAACCTAGTTCATCATACTCTTTCCAGTTCATAAGGAGCTTTTAATGCACTAACTTGCTCCTAACTTGCTCATAAATGTGTGAGCTTTTTGCGTTTGCTTGGGTTCAAAGACCACTCAACCTAGCGTGGTATGAAGGGGTGTTGTGCCAGCTCTTTGAATGCTGATTGATGCCAGGTCTTCTTTGAGTCGCATTTTTGACGCATTGTAAATACCTTGGCATATACTACAATAGTAGTAGGGCCAGGGCCTTGCAATTACAGAAAGCTCAGAGCTTTGCGAGTCCACTACTGTCAGCGCTCTTACCACTCACTGAAGGTGGGCCGTTGCTAGGGCTTTCTCTATCTTCTTTCTGGCCTTTCACTATAGCTAGCGGCAGTTGTTGTTCACAGACCAGAGAGCGCATTTCACTTAAGGAACCTGACGTCCTTTCTTTGAATTTCTCTCGAAATTCTTTGGGCGGAGGCCCGCAGAAGCAATTGTAGCGGCTCCGGCAGACTCACTCACTCATTTTCTTGAGACTCAGGGCTTTCGACTTAGTAGAACAAAGACAGAATGAATTTGGTGGATTTCCATGATATTGAAATGAAGATTGGCACTCACCCTCAGAAGGACTGCTTTCAAGACTGAGGGGCTTCAAAGCGATGGAAGGAGATGTGATACATAGAATTAATGCTTGATTGGTCAAATGGACATCAGGTCTTTTGTGTGACGATAGCATTGAAGTGGAAAGGTCAATATTAGAAAGCAGCAATTAGACCAGGATGGCCAGAGGCACTCTCAACTGCTAATTCAGCTACTATGGCAATTTCGACGAAGGACCAACTGCACGTATTATATGTCTGTGGAGGAAGGACTTGGGTGGAGTTGATATAATCACGCAATCGGCACAACTTCTTACTATCAAAGTGCAAACGCGGAGAGGTCCTTCTCTCAGGAATTGACGGGTGTAATCACTATAGCTATAGTAATAGACGGCAACTTTGGCAACTGCTTGGCAGGTTCCATCCAGATGTGCCTTGGCTGGCCGTGGGGGACTGGAATGCAATCCGTAGCCCCGAGGTGGACGTGGGTTCTGCGATGGAAGAGTTCAACTCCGCCATATCTTTCTGTAATCTGACAGAAATCCCCACTCGACTTCTACACATGGTCAAACAAAGGGACACTAAGTAGCGCAAGTCGCCGTCACAGGGGGCTGGCGTAGAATGGATTTCTTGCTTCCCCCATCCCACTTTGAAGAACGGGCTCATTCTCTCATGAAATGAGGATTCGAGAGGCCCCTTTCCGCTTTGTTTTTTGAAGATGTGGACGAAGGGACATAGTACGAGAAGCATGGTCGATCAAAATAAAAGGGCTGAAGTAAACTCAAAGGAGACTTCAAGAATGGAACCAGCAGGCAATAGGTGAGATTGCAACTCAACTGAAAGAGCCTTGCACAATGCCAAGATCAGATAGATGCGGGGGCCTCACTGTTCCAGGATGAAGAGTCCTATCTACGAGAAAGGCTGGAAGGACAGCCAGGAGGATCGTCAAAAGAGTAGAACTCTTTGGGTGTTGGAGGGTCGCCTACTTCCACGCGAAGTTCAAGCAGCATGTGTGTCGACATCAAGATGAAAAACTCACCTTTCAACATGAGCTACTTTGAGGTCGGATTAGTACTTTCTGGAAAGATTAGTACTTTCTGTCAATCTGAGTATAGTCTACTAATGTAGACAAGGGTGTACTAGTGTAAACAAGAGAGGAATATACAAAAGAACGAAGAAGTGCCTTTTCATAAAGAAGAAGGTCTGAACAAATCCTTTTCCTTGAAAGTGAGGAGACCTACACGCGCCTTGAAGACATTGATGGTGAAGCCTCTCTATACTGCACTCTTCACCAGTGACCAGGCAGAGTGTGAAAGCCGTAGGTGCAGTCACCACCTTGGAGAATGAGAATCTCCTACGTCCTCTTAGCGTGGAGGAGATAAAAAAGGCACGAGATGAATGCCGATAGTTCTCCAGGTCCCGACGGCTTCCCCGGCTCTTTTGACAGAGAATACTGGGACATCATAGGAGTGAGTCAAGCAATAAGCAAAGTCTTCTCCAGTGGACGGCTGCTAAAGGCATTCTCATTCCCAAGAAAAGAGGGGCGACAAGGTTAGTGGACTTTCGGCCAATTAGTTTATGCAATCTATCTTTTGCCCAAATTCTTGTGAATAGGATGTCCTCCTACGTCTAATTGATGCAAAGAAAAGGGCCTTCCTTAAAGGAAGACACATAGACGAGAGCATGAAGATAGCCAATGAGCTAGCAGACAGTATGCGGAACAGCTTATGGCCACAATTCTGAAGAAGACTGACCTGATTCAGGCCTATGACAGGGTAGAATGGAGGTTTCTCAGGCATGGAAGACTTTGTAAACTCCAATGATTTGCAGATAAATGCCCCCTCTTTCACAGTTCTAATAAATGGGCTTCAGGGGGAACATCTGAAAGAGCTCCAGAGGTCTGAGGCAGGGGGACCCATTGTCCCCGTATCTCTTCTTTCTTGGAAGGTCTCTCTCCTATGTTGATGCATACGGAGCATAGAGGAAGTGCCCGTGCAAGTGAAAGGATTCCGGTGGAACCTTTCTATGCGGGCGGATGATGCATTCTTTTTGATAAGAGCAGTAAACTATTCACCTTCGAGAGAAGATCGGGCCTGAACTTCAGGTTAGCAGTGAGAAGTCGATGTTGATTCCGTTCTCATTGCCTCCGGTTCATCAAATCAAGGACTTATGTGGATGGCCTTTCTTCTATTTGGGCGTGTCCATCTGGTCGCCTGAAGACGGAAGACTGTGCGCCGATCATTCTCTGATTGAGGAAGAAATGAGAGCTGTGGAGTGGCAGGATGCTTTCGATGGCTAGCCGACTGGTCCTTATCCAATCCACTCTTTCTTCGTTTGATATAGATGGCCATTGTCTACTAGAGTGAGATAGATGGTCCGAGTTTACACTTTGAACATATGGATGACCGCCACGTGGGTTTACACTTTTTGGTCTATGGATTGCCCTTGTCTACTGGCGTAGACTATACTCTGATTAACAGAAAGTTGAAGAAGATCAAAAAGACATCCGGCCTCACTATAGCTAGTAATCCTTCCTTCAAATAGCAATCCTTCCATCAAATAGCAATCCGACCATCAAGTGCAGGCATTCAAACTTCCTCAAAGCGTCCTTCTTCTGCTAGACTCAATCTCGAGGCAAGCCTTTGACGTAGTAGGGTGGGGGAAATGTATTCATCTCTTTGAATGGTGTCAAGTGTGTAGACCGAAAGAAGAAGGGGGACTGGGACTGAGAAGGAGTGAGGATCTTCATAAGGCGTTCTTAGCTATTCATGCATGGAATATGGCACAGAAAGGAGCATGCTTTTCAAAGAAAAAGACTCCTATAGTGCGGTTTCCGTGGAAGGAAACAAGAGGAACTTGGGGGTTCCAGTCGATCCAGGAAGGCCTCAAGGTGGTTTCCAACAATGCTAAATGGAAATTGGGAGGGCCAGGGCATCGAATCTTAGACCCTTGGGCTTGGCTATGTTGAAAGGAAGCAAAACCTTTGAGATGAGAGAGATCGACACTCATAGAGTAATGAGACAAGTAGCTGTCAGAGTCTCTATCCAAATGCGACGAATTCTTTCATTCATTGTGACTGAATGGAAGAGTTGGTAGAGGACCTACACAGCTTCAATGGATGGGGGGAAGAGATTGAAGCGTCTCAAAGGCCTTCCACTGTGTCAGACCTCATGGCCAGAAGCTTGGCGAAAAAGATCTGGTGTTCTATCTGGTCATTCCCCACGTAGCGGTCCACGAGCTGCCCTAACCTGCTATTAGTCACAGGCTCTTCACAGCGGAGAGGATGCAAAGGGACTCGGTCAGGGGAGTGTGTGTCAACTGTGTAACAGGTCCCCTGAAAGCACAACCCACCTCTTTTTGAAATGCCCCAGACGCAGGAATCTTTGGAGAAGGGTGAGCAGGATGTTTGGAACGGAATCCGTATCTCTCAATAGAAGAGAGACTAAGACGATGGAGCAGGAAAGGCTGGAAAGAAAAAGGATGACGTCAAACTTGGCTCTTTCAAGATGAGAATTCGTGGAATATGGGAAAGAAGGAAGGGCACTAAACTAATATGAAATCACAGAGGTCATTCGAAGCAGGTGTCTTCTTTCAGGTTCGAGAAAGAGTCCTTCCAGTGCTCAAGCGGGCAGTGATACCAAGTTGCGATGGTTGTACTTTCATAGATGGCTGCCTCCCCGTTGAACTATCTATTTTCAGTAGGGGCCAATGGAAGATAGGATTCACGCTACGCAATGAAGGGCTTTCTACTTGCAGGTTGGATGTCTAGGCCGGGCGCCAACTGGAATGTGGGCCGTATCTCATCATTGAATCTTCTCGTAGGGAGCCCACGGTGCGGTAGTTATAGCCCTACTCTTATTCAAATTGGAACTACTCCCGACGGCCGTCAAAGGGTTGGGTTTTGAACCGAGCTATTGAGGGAAATGAAAGGGGCGGTGCAGTCGGGTTGGCATATCAGCCATTCCGAGAGCAGAGCCGGGGACTACTACTATGTACTGATCGAGCTGTACCCCGGAATGCAGTGGACCAGGCCGGCCCTTCATAAATCGCAAATCCAGGAGGAGTGCTCGTTCAGCTATGAAGCTTCCCCATCGCACTAAAGCATATTGACTCTTCTTACTCTTTCCCAAAGAAAGTTCCTTCGCGTTGATCTTACTAACTGAGATTGGTCATTTTTAGAGTGAAATCAGAGTTAGGGGAATGGAGGTAAGAAGAGCCAAGCCGACCCCACGCCAACTGCTAGCGGTCAAAGCCACCGCTAACACAAAAGGGGAGAGTAGCTTAGTCTTCCAAGCCTCCACTTAGGTGGGTTCTACCTAATAACTTGCCCCATTAATCTACGCTTGCTTTCTTGGGGCATTGAATTGGTAAATTAGTTAGTTTACACCCAAAACTCTTAGCTATCGCCTCTCCTTCCTCCTCTGATATGTGTATTCCTACCATCTCACTCTTAGCAAAGTGAATGACCCAACCTATTGTTTAGCCTCAACTCAATCATAGACGGATCAGCTTGAAGGAAAAGAAGAGTCTCGTCTGCTTTTCCTGTAGCCGATTTACCACCCCCATCATTACCCAAGCTAGAACTTTGAAGCAAACCATAACATCTTGTGCTAAGTATCAAGCACTAGATTAAAGAGTAGAGGTGCCTCTTTGGCTGGTGAAAAGTGCCATTCAAAAGCCTTCCAAAATATACCTAGCTTAGCCATTTAGTAGCCCTAGCTATGAGCACCTCTTCACCATATAGCGCTCCAACAACAACCTCTGTCAAAATAAAAATAGCAAAGTCGGCGCCCCTCTTTCTTTGATGATGGATTTTGGAATGGGCACTCTAGTATTGACCTTCCTTTAATGAAAGGAGATTGATTATTAGCAATAAGTTAATCAATAAGAGTAGCTAATCTATTAGCTAATAGGGCAGTTCAGAAGACAGATTGTTTTTGTTGGTAATGTGATTTGTGAACTACAGTGTTGAAGACTTATTGGCCTCTTTAACAGTGGATGCATCAGTAACTCTTTGAAGCAGACAGATAGATTAGATGTATGCGTCATTGCCCTTCTAAAATGCATGAAGTAGCTTAGTCCTATTAATCTCCCCCCAGATTGATAGAATAGAAAGGCCAGAAGGACCATCAAATGAACATTTGATTGATTGCCTCCTTCACTTCCTCTACTGAAATGGGTCTACACAGTAGTTCATTCTCCTCCCTTGTCACTTGCTCCTCCCGGGGTCCTTCTCTCTCAAATGGCACGGCACCCCTTTCTATTCCACTACATCTCTCTTAATCAGTGCTTGATCCATACACATTTCACCATCAATCTACAACCACCAAGTGCCTCCTCCTCCTATCCCTAACCACTTGATTCAAATATCTTCTTGATCTCCCTCTTTCAGCCATTTCAATTTGGCTCTCTGACGAGTCTCACTTGTCAATTTAATCCAAAGCCCGCTTGGTAAACCACCACTGGTCCCACTCCTCTTGTGAACATTCCCTCTCTTCCTGCTCCAACTTATACAGACTGGTCAACAATTCTTCCTTTGTTCTCCTAATCTCTACATTCACATTTGCACTCCACCCCCTCAATTTCTCATCTGTTGTAAATGCCCAAAATTCTCCTTTTCACAACTGTGCATGCCACCACAACTCCATCCTCTTAAAGTCTGATTGTTGAAACCATGATCTGCTTGAACACCCTTTTCACTCTTGTACCAGTCTCACACTCAAGCAAAAAAGGCACATGGTCTCTTCCATATGACGGAAGGGCAGTCACCACAGCATTGGTATACTTCATCTCCCAGTCTATTGTACAAAGGAATCTGTCTAACGCTGACACAGCATTCTTCCAAGTGAGCGCCCTTGCAAAGTCCCTCCATATCTTCAATCAGCCCATGAAATTCCTTGCTAACCCCCTCACTTATTCACCTAATTGCATGAAAGTACCCTCCTACCAGCCAAGGCCCACTCCACTTCTCCCCCCTCAGCCCAACTTGTTTCAAAGCCCCTGGCCTGGCCCTGCACCCACTGAGAATGATGGGTTATATCTTTGATCAGGACTGAAAGAGAAAACTGGCCCAACCACCACCATTTCAAAAAGAGACTCATCCAGGCCCATCTGAATCCCACCTGAGGCCCGCCCAAAACCACCTATTTGGCCTAAGATGTGCCGTACTTACTCTGCTTTCTTTTTCTCTTGAATCAACACCATCCCTACTCTATGTTGGGACAGCAACTCAGACAACCTCCTCCTCTTGACGCCCCATACCCCTGACATTCCAGCACAGAATCTTCATTTGGTACCAACCCCCTCTTTCAACTGCATCCACCACCTTCTCATATTATACCAGAGTCTCTCTCAGGGCATCTATAACACCTGGTCTGGCCAGTCAACAGAGAAATGGTTTGAACCCTTTGATCTTCTGGTAAACCAAGTGAGATATTGATTGCATCACATATCCCACCCAATTGACCTTCCAATCGGCTTACTGAGGAAGAGAGAGAGTTCTCACCTGGACTGGCAGTGAGCTGAGGGACATGCTGAGCGATGGGGGCCACCTCACCACCAACGCCTTGCTCTGATGAGGAGCTCTCTGTCTCTGATAGCAGCCATAGTCACCTGAGCACTGCTCCACTCTCTCCCACCAGCTCCACTAGCGGATCCCCCCTCTGACCAGTATACTCATACGGGGTAGCCTGAGCACTCATCCCTGTCTCAGCACCTCTCTCCCTTTCCAGTGGGCTGAATCAGTTACCCCACCTTCAGCTTCTTTGTACATCACCAGTGCTTGCTTCTCCAATAAGCTCATCATCCTCCCCCTTTTGTGAGCCACTGGTACCACTCTTCCCTTGCTCCTCTTCCAAAACCTTCTCTACAAAGGTTCAATCTGGATCCCCGGCCCTATGAGTCTTCTCAGGCTGTGCTTGCCTTGCCTCTCTTCCCAAACCCTCCTCTAAAGTAGAATAAACCTTCAAAAAGACCTCACACCACCCAGTAGCATAAGAGACATGCACACATGGAGGAATCTTTGACACATCAGCAACCTTGATCTGAGCCCCTCTCATATCCATTTTCTGCTTGGTCAAATGATGCATCTCTTTGAAACCCTCTTTGGGGCATTCCATGCCTCACTTGGCCATCCTGTCACCCACTCTCTCCTCCAATTGAATGTGGCATCTTCTCATCCCAATCTGAGACCCCAATTTCAACCATTGTCCCGTCGCACACCAGATTCACCCTTCTTCCATAGTTCTTTCCTCCATTCCCCCTCCGGCACTCTGACCAGAAACCTCCCCTCTCCCATTGGCCGAGCTTGCCATACCCAGTTAGTCCTTGGCGGGGCAGGATACTTCTGTAATTGTAATGCTTCTTCCAGATCCTTCGCCTCCCTTCATTTGAGACAATGCATGACCACATACAGTCTATAGCGTGATTCACGGAAGGATCGAGCAGCATACCCAATGTCTCCCACCAGTACAAACGGAGCATTTCCTTTCCCCTTGGCTTGTTTGGAGGCCTCGCCATGGCCGTATTCTCACTCAAGCTCTTGCACTCCGGAGCGCGATGTCCCGTTCTCTTGCACCGAAAGCACACCAATGCGTTACGACACTCTCTGGCGAAGTGACCTCTCTCACCGCACCGGTAACAACGCACTTGAGAAGTGACGTGATTTTGACGGGAAGGTTTGAGGTTTGCAGTTTTGTTCGTATTCCGAAAAAGGCCTTCGTCTTACCCCCTGGGTATGAAGCTCCTTGGCGCACCTCTTTGACTACTTGAGCAAAAGAGCGAGTCAAACCCGCTCGCTGGGGGGTCCTGCTGCGTCACGATTCCCGCCGTAGAACGCGAATATGTTCTTGGACTCACGACTGTGAGCCAGCCTCTCCGTCCAAACCACTCGCACGAGACCACTCGGGCCCCATCCTTCTCTCCTGACTGCGACCCTCTTTTCTGGCCGTCGTCCCAGGCCCACGCCAGACAAAGCGTTGGCACACACGGGCTCTCGCACGGGCTCTCATCTCGCTATTAATTGTTTTTGCTGCCAGAGTTCTTTGTAAAAAAGAAGAAGAGACGAAAAATCAAGGAAAAACACAAAGCCATAGAGAAATTCAAGGAAATTGACCCAGCCGCTTACTAAAGCCACGCTACCTCTATGGTACGAGACCTCAACCAAAAGGAAATCTCCAAGCAATCCGTAGAGAAGTGATGTAGGAAAAAAGCAGGAGTTGAAATCAAAGTGATGACCGGAGAATGCCAGATTGAAGCTATCTTCCAGGGGATCACGCAGTCAGACTAGATTCAGCTGCTATCAGCGGTTGGATAATGCCAACCAAGGACTGACTTGGTTGAAAGAAAGGGAAGGGTTTTGGTAAGCTTGCTATAGTTGCTCTTCTTAAGGAAGGCTTAGGGCGAATGCAAGATTGGAACCTTCTACTTACCGCTCATAGGGCTCTCTTTTGGAAAGATTGATTCTTTCCTTGCTTCTTGCTTTCTTTCTTCAAAGAAAGTGTTAGGAAAAAAGAGAATGGATTCTCGTGAACTCACACCTCTGGCATTCCCTCTACTCTCATGAGTAGATCTACCTATTTCTTAGGCCCTATTGACTTCAATTTTCTACCGCCGCTAACCTCTATAGTGGGCCTGGTGGATCAGTTGTCAAAGCCAGGTCTTCTTCATCCTTCCTTCTTCAAGAAAGCAAGAGGAATATCAAAGTGGTGTATAAAGAGATTCAATGGCGTAGGGGCCCCCATCCATGAAAGTACTGATTCATCCATCCTTCTTTATAAGAAGTCAAGTTACAAGAAATGGCTAGAAGGAGAGAATGCAAGAAGTATATTTCTCACCAAGAGGAACAAATATCGTAAAGAACTACAGAAAATGTAAACACGTCTTATAGTGTTGTTCCGGGTATCCGGATTGGTGCCTACCTCCAGGATTTTCTGGTAGGACCCCTTTTGACATTTCAAGTGATATACGAGAAGGGATGGAGTTTGCTTAGGGCCTTATATGGGCTCGTTCGGCATTAACATGCTTGGTATTGGCATCCTCCCGAAAGCAGGCTAGGCAGCTTGAGTGTTGGACTCATCAGGACCGCCCGTAGATTCCATCATCCATCGGCTATGCCCTCTCAAAGCAGTCATCTCACGTTAGTTCGTCCCAGTGCTTGCATTAACCATAGAGCTAGTGGAATGGAAGAGTAGCTTTGACGCCAGTAGGACTTTCTAGCTCTTGGAGTCGTTTTCATTCACCCTCCCCTTTCGTGTGAAGCATATGCTATTGTGAGCGAGTGCTAGTTCTCAGCCAGATTGAATCTTTTCTTGTTCAATACTCAAGGCTCGACAACGTGGTTTTGAGGGCTTTAATAACTTGAAGGCGGGACGCTTTTTTCAACTTATCATATATACAGTTGGTGCTACCAACCGAGTTCAACACGACTGCAACCTGGCACCTTCCTTTTTATGTCACACTTCTGTGGCAGGTTTGAATCCTGCACATAGAGATAGATAGAATACGCACTTTTCAAGAAAGATGGAAAGTACAGTCAAACTAGCTGATAGGCCAGCCTATAATCTTTCAAACTTCTTCCAATTTTCTTGGTTGTCTTTTATATCGGTTCGTCCTCGTCGCCTATTGGAAATATTGAAATGCCGCTTCACTTCGTTCAGCTTATAGTAGTGCGCCACTTCACGCTACTATAAGATGCACTGAACTTGCGTTCAGCTTTAGAAAGAAAGCTTCGTTCAGGCCCGCTTATAGTAGTGTCGCTGAACTTCGTTCAGTAAATATCACTGAACTTCGATAATGCCAGCGCTTTCGTCTAGTTTCAAGAGCATCCGGGAGCTTTTGAAAGAAAAGTAGTCCCTAATCCAACGTCTCTTTCATCCGAAGGTGTGCTCCCTGGTGCCCTAGCACGGGGACGCGCCCTGATCCACTGGTCAAAGGGGATCATTCATTCTCCGAGGAAAGGTAATAACCCTTCAGTGCGATCCGGTACAGGTTCCGTTTCTGAACCAAAACTCCTCATTCATCTGAGCGTGATCACGGAGATCTATTCGTTACATGCAAGTAGCGTAGCGCCCACACAGGAGTTGGCTCGCGAGGAACCTAGATCTGTCAACGGCGGCTTAGTCAGTCCTTTTACCTTCGCTTGACCATAAATCTATCATAATACAAGACAAATTATCTGACTTTCTGAAATAGAAATAGGTTCACCTACTCGCTCGAGTCAGCTAAGGAACTGCTTGCCCTTTCTTTCAGTGGTTCGAATCTCCTACCTTCACTCAAAAGAAAAACCAAGGCTGTAACTAGAAGGAAGAGAAGCCATTTCTTTAGCATTAGCTAAGAATTGCTAATATTGATTGAGTCTTTTCTTCTTTTCTTTGGCTAGTCCATTGATTTCCAGTCAGTATAAACTAGAGTTGTGAGTTTGCTAGAAGAGAGCGAAAACCTATTCAAAGTCAGATTCCCGGTTCTCGACTACGGGAAATTCGGATCGCTGGCTCCCGTCCGTCCCTAATCTAATAGAGCAAAGGAATGAATTCCCTGGGGTCTCCGCAGACGGCAAAAGGCTCCAAGATCTGTTATAAACAGGGCATAATAATCCTTGGGGGACCTTCTACTTCAAGAGGTGGAGGCTCGGCGAGCGCTTCGGACTCAAGAATGGAAAATTAGGCAAGCTCTGAAATCGATGGGAGAGAGAAAGAGGAATGGAGATTGGCAAGGGCCTAAAAGAAAGAAAAGGAAAACAGAAAGAAGGAGACTTTTGGCACAAGGAAAAGTCCCCGCATTGCTGCCAGAACGACTTAACAATAAGGTATGAAATCCATCTTATCTTATCTTTATAATTCTTAATTGACTAACTCGTCGTCGCATAGGCTTCTTTATCTTACCAGCTCCTGGAAAATCCTTTTTAGGAGTAGGATAAAGTTGAGAAGTATAAGATAATCAGTCTTCTTCAGAATTGAGAAGTCAAATATCAAATAGATGTTGCTAATCTTTTGAGCGGCATCAAGCAAGGTGATGTCAAAGCCATTGCTCTCAAAACTGTCGGCATAGAGGTCGAATGGTCTTAATTGGACCTATGTGAAGGATTTGCTGCTTCCAGCTGCAAGATCTCGACAGATTATTTCAACACCAGTTGTGGTCCAAGAGCTTTCACCATTTGCTATTCGTACTTTCATTCATTTATATGTTTACCTCTCTAACCATTTGCACTATCTTTTTCGTTTTGTTATGTGCTTTCCTTAGATTCTTTGACTTTGATGTAGAAATAGGTTAATTTGGACGAGGATGCTCATACGTGGGATGATGAGGTGCAGGGCAAGGTTGCTCCCCATCAGTCTTAATAGAACACCTCCCCAAGGTAAGAAGGAGTTGGTCCCTACCCCTCGCCTACTTGGCTCCACACGTGCAGTCCTCCCTTCCCTCTTCTTTGTTCCCTTTATCGCCCGTGAGGGCGGAGTGCCCCCTCGCCTACTCTCTTCTTTTATACCGCCCCGTGGGCGCCCGTGAGGGATAGCTACCCCATGAGTGTTGAACCAACTCCTGGTGCTGCTCTTATGAGAGCTTGAACCACCGACAATCAGAAAGTACCAGTAATCCTAGACCGTGAACCGCTGCTCCCTATAAGAAAGGAGTGCTGCACACCGGCACTTACATGCTGAACATTGTACCCACTTGATGAATCCCACTCCTGTTAAGTGGAGGGAGATTCATCGAAGGAATTACCGCTACGTGGGGATGCCAAGACCACTCCTCCTACTTACCTTACACAAGGTAATCAGTAGTATGTGTTGTGTGCTGAATCAGGACAGGAGCTGCATCAACAAGTGCATTGATTGTGAGCTCCTCCTACTTGATCCAACTCCTCCTTCTTACCTGACCGCTGGTAAGAAGGAGTATTTGTGCTTTGAGTAGTAACTGGGCCCGGAATCGCTTATTGTATACATCCCTCACCTACTCTCCTACCACACACCTCCTCTCCAGCACCTCTCCCTCCCTCAACTCTCCAACTATAGGCTCCCTCTTTCTCTCATAACTCTCTCTCTTAAGGCCCTAGCCCTTCCTCACCCCTCTCTCCCCAACCTTTGACGTAGCCTGACTCCCACGGGGCGGTACTTACCCTGAAAGCTGAATCCCACGGGGCCCCTGAAAGTAGGCTCGAAACAAGCCATTCCCCGCTGTTAACCCGGGGCGGTGTGCCTTAAAGCGGCTTACCCAAGCAAGACAAAGAATTCCACCGATCCCACGGGGCGGTGCCCTTAAAGCGACTTACCCTATAGGCATACGAGACCCACGTGGCGGTTTCCACCTAGCACGGCCGGCGTACCTTACTTCCTTGAAGCCTTAACCCTTACTGTAAGGCTAGGGGTGCGAAACAAGTCATTCCTTACGTGGCCGCCTGACGGCTGACCCCTTAGTGCGCCGCCGTCTGAGCCTCTAAAGCCATTATCTGACTACCGTAGCGTGGCCATGACCGCCCCTACTACGCCTATAGTGCGCCACCGCCAAGCTTACCGCGCTTACTGTAGCTCTGCGCGGCCTATAGTGCGTGCTAGCTCTGCGCTACACTACTAAATGTGTTAGTGGGCTTACCTTTACCTTACTAAAGGCTACTCCCACGGGGCGCTTACAGTAACGGCGCACCGTGGGAGCTTATAGTAGTGGAGTGGGCTTCTCCCTTGTTGCAGTGGGCGCTCCCGCTACACGCGGCCGGGTGGGCGCTCCCGCACTAACTATAGGCCGGGTGGGCTTTCCTTACTTACTGGCCCATCAAACTTCCATCTATTCTGTTCAGTAGGTAGGTTGGCCTTGTCAAGTGAGTAGGTTGGCTAGACAGGAGTTCACATGTCCTATATTTGAGAACGCTCCGCGCCTCCTTGTTTTCAAAAATCTCCTTACTAAGCGAAAGCGCGTGGTAGAGTCAACACTTTGATTTAGTAGTTGAACAAATATTATTCTCGCACTAGCTACACTAGACACCCTTGCAAGGGGAAGGCAGCTATGCCATCCAAGCTCTACTGGTAGTATGTCCTTAGAGACAGAATCAATCTTTCTTGCCCAGTTGGATTCCTTTAGGAACATGATTAGACAGACTTCTTCTGTTGAGTCTATAGAGACCGAAGTCAGTATTGGATTGGTTTCAGATGTTGATTGATTGTCTTCAGGTTTTTTTTTGTATGGATTTTCTGCCAGAAAGACCTGAGTTGCCTACATTTCCAGCATGAAAGAGAAAAGTCAGAAAGCAAGAAAACAACCGCTTCGCGCCTCACAACAAACCCAAAAAATGCTTAGCAATCCACTTAGACAGTCAAAAAGAAAGGGCTTTGCTTATCAAATCTCGACCACTATACTGAAAGGCCTTACGCACTCGTTCCTTCCTCTCATTTTGCACCTCAAAGGGATCACAGGGAGGGCTCGTAAGATAAGGTTCTTCCTCAGTTAACGATGGGCCTTCTGTCTTTCATTTTTTAGGCCTCCAAAGGATAATCTAGTAAAAGAGCACCACCATCAGTGTTCTGATAGCCGGTTAGTAGTACCGAATCATACGGCTTGGCTTCTCATAACTACTAAATAAGGTAGAGAAAGTAGAGACGAAGAAAATGGGAAGGGGGTTGGTTGGATGACCTGGGTATATATAATTTGGTACAGCTTGCTCAGCATGGTTCCGACCATGTAGGATAGAAGAAGAGAAAGAAGGCTCAAAACGTTCTCGAGCAGCGCTCTAAAGTAGTGAGTAAGCCACATACATTGAGAATTGGTGATGAGGGGGCGGCAGGTAGCTTCCTCTGTGTCTATTGATCGCGAGAACTGGAATCGTTGCATGCTTTCTTGTGAAGAGCATTCTTTGAAGCACGGACAAATGAACTCATTTTTAGCGAGAGATCGCTCATAGGAAGAAGGAAGCCTAACCTAATTGCTATTGGATGGAAACCCATCTATCTATGCCCCTAATGTCGTCTAAATACACAAGATTTTCTTTTCTTTTTCAAGCCCTATGGAACACATCAAAAAAGTGACCTACCGCGCCTACCAGCAAGCTAGTATACTTCACATACCGGAAGAGAAAAAGCGTCCCTCCCCTTATCACCTCTCGAGTCACAATGGATTTCGAAAGTCAACTTCAATGTGAAATGGATACCAATTTTTGTAAAAAACAGGTAGAATCGGATAAAGACAGCAGCAGTTATTATAATCTATTGAACAAAATAAAACGTTCTTTCTTGTGCTTGAGCCTAATTCTCTTGTGCTTGAGCCTAATTCTGTTTCAGTGCTTGAATAGCCATGTGCCTCTACTTAAGATAGGTAGAAATGTGATCAATTGAAGAGGAAGGAGGAGAGAAAACTGGGGGAGCTTAAATAGGAACCACACGTCAGGAAAGAAAGATTCTATCACGCCTACCCGACTACACAAGATATTAAAAATGTGGAACACAAAAGAGTCACTGGAACGTGGCCTCAAGGAAGAGACGAGCTGGCTAGACTAAACTCTCAATTTCGTATAGAAAGAAAGAGCAAGAATCAAGGCCGTCAGGCCGCAAATTCATTCCAACAAAAAAGATTTGAATGAATGAAAGATTTTTGGCATAGACCTTGCAACAAGAGTCAGCACTGCCTGATTGATCGGACTTTGCCAGGCCAGGAGTGAAGTTCTTCGTTCGAGAAAAGCTCATGCCTGGTGATTCAACCTAGATAAGGTTTCTATTCTGAAGAAAGATGGATTTCATGAACTGACCTTTCACTGAGCATATTTGAACCAATTCTTCGTTCGGAGTAGCCATTCCGATCTCGATCTGTTGCCATAGTAGTAGTAGTTGAACCATTTGCTGTCTTGTCCCCTAAAGTTCAATGGTATGTTGTGCGCAATCAGTGACGGATGCCTCAATATTGAATAAATCCCTCCGGCCCACTACAATTAGAATAAAAAACAACGAATCTCCTCGCCCTACGCACGCCTAGTCGCATTTTCTATCCTCGATTTTCCCATGCCTATACGTGAAAAGTTATGAGACTACCTCACAAGCAAGGGAAAGAAAAGAAGGCATACCTTGTAAACAACTACTTAAGTTCGCTCTTGCTAGCGCCCTCCACTCACCCAAAGAAAGGTAGGCAATCCATCCCATAAGTATTGACTTTCCCATAACTTTCTTTCCCACTTTGCTTGCAGTCTGTCCTTCCCGTCCTTTCTTTGCTACTTTGCTTTTGCAACTCTTTCTTCGATTGATTCAACCGCCCTAACACTCGATTTGTTCACTCTACGTTAACCCGGTTACTGGCCCTCGCTTGCTTGAATACTTGATTCCCGCACTGCGTGCCTTGCTTTTGCAAAAAAGAGTTCTATGGCTTTCAAGTAGTGACAAACTACAAGCAGTCGATCTATGCAAATAAAGCAGTCGATCTACTGACTTCCAAGAACACAAAAAGAGAAAACAAGCTATCGATATACGAGAAAAACACAGACCAAAAACAGACAGTAAAGTCGAGTCTTTCATCAAGGCGCGTGCGAAGAAAGAAAGGCCTCTGTTCAAGACCTGAAAGTCAGTTCTAGCAAGTAGTAAAAGCAAGCTACATTCGTTTGTTCCAGTATTTCAGTTAGAATAGCAGCAGCGCTATAAAAAGAAGTGAAAGAAGGTTCTTCTGCTCTACACGTTAGCAGTTACTCGCTGGCCGCAGGAAGAAAGGAGAAATTGCAAACCGGATTTACCGTTACTCGATCTTACTTATTCAAGGAATTCCCTTGCTGTTTTCAACGCTCTGCTGGAACAACGATTTGATATATGGCCTTGCTCTTTATACTTAGACTTTCCTTGCTTTTTATAGGTTATCCTCATTCTGAACTCGCTTTTTAGACAAATAACATACCTACTGTGTAGGGCAGTTACATTCGTTTGTTAAAGACCAGTCTTGAAGTGCAAAGAAGAAGTCTCAGTCCTTTGTTCAACACAAGTATTTCAGTTCTAAGCAGTCTAAGAATAAGTGAGTTAGGAATCAAACGATAGAGAATAAGACAACTCGATTGAAATAAACTCTCTTTGACTTCTGGGATTCATTAACTCCAGTTGATAATGCAGTAAAAAGAAATATAAAGAAAGAAGCCGTCAACAGCAGAAATGAGAACCGTCCAGTTCAAAGGCCCATGCCTATCTTTTCAAACAAGAAGGAATTCCCGAGCTTGTTTCAGCTAATAGCCTAATAGCTAAGTGAGATTGTCAGGAAAAGCAGTGCGAATGTGCAATCCCGAGCTTGATAGCGAGAAGTTTGATGGTCTTCGTTCTTAAATAACTCTCCTTACTTAGGGCGTAGCGTAAAGTCAATTTGCTTAACGAACTTTGTAAACGAATAGCGCCAGGTCTATCACTCAACTCGAAAGAGCCATTGCATTGTTCAATCGACGCCATATTGAATTCAATCCCGTTCAACGAATAGCTAAGAAAAGAGTGAATTCTTTCTTGACAAGACGCCTTGGAAAAACAGCAGTAGTTCCAGGCAAAAGCAGTTCGCAGGAGTGAAAGGAGAATGCGAGAGACCTGGCTTGAGAAAAACAGTCTAATAAGCAGTTGCAGAAAGAACAACTGACTTACGTACGAGCAGTGAAATTCTCATGCGAGCGCTTCCACTATTGGCACTAAAGAGTCCGTTTTTTCCCTATTTCTATCAGCCCTCAAGCTTTCTTTCTACATTCAAGTAGTGAGCCCTCTATAAACGAGATTGGAAAAGAAGAATGACTCTGTCCCGTGCTTTTTATATTAAAGAGAGGTTTGTGGGGCCCGAAAGAAAGTCTCACTGCGTGCCTGGCTTGCTCAACGAATAGTGTGGATAAGAAGAAATCGTCAGGAGTTTTTTTCGATTCGAGTAGTGCGATTTGACTCGTAGTTCACTCTCTTTTCCATATAGAATGACTTGGTTTGTTGCTTGGTTTGGCTTGTTAAGAGCCAGAGGGACTTGCTGGTTTGGAAACAATTCAAGAGTCCCGGAAAAAGGGCGTAGCTTCTTTGGGTTCGTAACATTAGTAGTTACGAGCTGGGCCCAGACAATGAAATTGGTTCGGACGGTGAAGGATTTGCTTCATAGAAAGAAGGAAAGGAGAATGAGTTGCTAAGGACATAGATTCATCAGGGTAGTAATGTGTCTGTCCTGGAGCCCAGCCCAGCTTGGAAGTGGACGGTAGAGGTGGTGAGATCCACGGTGTCTGGAAGCAAGCAGGGGCGGTTGAAGAAAATGGTCAAAAGAGTAATCATTTGGGATTGGGGGAGGACTGTGTTATTAGGGACAAGCCATGTAATGATGGTTCTCTGGCTGGGCTTTGTAAGCTGGACAAGGATGAGACTAGTTCTTCAAGCTTCTCCGTTGTGGCAGGTCAACTAATAATAGAGAACGTCAAAGACGAATCTTGGGTAAGTCTGTCTTGGCGGGTCAACTAATACTAATAGAACGTCAAAGCCAATATCCTTGACCGAGAAAGCTAATCAACGGATGAAGGCACTCAGGAATCGAGTAGTGGTCTCACTCAAGTAAATCGTTCAGAATCAGATTTTGAGTTAATAACTAATGGCCGAGAAAAGAAAGAATCCGCTCTCCTTTCTTTATACCAAGTGTATAAAGTAGAGAAGAGGGCGAGGGCCTTCTCCGAGGAATGAAGGTGTTCAAAGGCCACATGATGACGCTTTAGTTCTCGATCTCAAAATTGGAGATCACCGAGTGGGTACTGCACCGAGTAAAAAGGGTACTGGTCGACACGGGTAGCCCAGCCCAGCCCATATCTTGCATAAAGAACGAACGAGACGAGAAAATCTTGTCCCAGGTTCGAACTCCTCTCATAAGCTTTACCGGTGAAACCTTATAAGCTTTGCCTCTTCCAGTTCAGTTTTGGAAGTCCCGAATGTGGCCATAGCGACCGTCAATGGTGGTGGACGCCGGCCTATCATGCAATATTAGGACGAGGAAGGCTGAATGCAATCGAAGCTTTTCCACCTCTCACTTGATGATGAAGTTTCCCACGGGGAGTTGGGGTTTCAAAAGGACAGCAAGAGGCGCGTAGCGAGGGATTGTTACCTAGTTGCGTTAAAGGGAAAAGGAGGCCATGTGGTACAGATTGAGGGGAGAAAGAACTCGAGAATGGTACGGTCTTTATGATAGACATACGTCTGCCGAGTTGGGCGGATTATCCACCGGCGTCCATACCGCATGTGCTAGAGCGACACGTGGGAGATGAGTTGAGCCCCTAACTCCGTCTTTTTTTGTTCCATTTGGCTGCTTTCTTGAGAAAGGTTGTTCTTTATGACTTGTTCCTTCTTATCAAAGAGCAGAGCAGTGCATTTCATCTGAACTACAATATGTTGTTGAATCAAATGCGGAGTGAGGATGGAGATCCAGAGAAGCTTCGCCTGGACTCCTTTTACCAATTCCAGGCGGATCGCTCTCTTCCTGATCTCGAAGTATGCTTTCTTTGACCACGAAGACCTTATTGCAACGTCAAAATGAAGTTTGACGTAGTTATCTGGGGGAGGGGACTAGAGGGATGTATGTGAGGGACGCATGCTCAAGTTGTCCCAGGCTTGAAAGTGCTCCAAGCGTTTTTAGGCCGTTTGGATAGAATCAGTCAAACTCTGATCATGAACCGCTTTCTTGCGACAGAGCCAGATGATGTCCATGAAGACCAAGCATCAAGCTGGAAGTGGTGAGTTTCTTGCTCGGGAATCTGTTGAGATTTCCCAGGTTGAAGAATGTTTCGGACCTACATTAAGACTGTAAGCAAGTAGTTGAATCAGTAGTAGCTCTTTTGTCTGCTATCGCTTCCTCTAGTTAGTACTAGCTCTGATCTCTCTTCAGCAGTTGCAGTACGACTCTTTAATTCATATCCTGCCTGCCCTTCAATGTCGTAATCGCTATAAACTCTATATCATTGGCAATTGGCATTGGCGTAATCTTCTTTCTCCTGTCGGAAAGGGGTCCTAAGCAAGAAAAGGAATGTCAACGCCATTATGAGTTGGCAAATCGCTTTCTATATATGAATGAGAAAGAAAGAGTTCTGCCTTAGTAGACTCGGGATGAGGCGCGAAGCGGTCGAACTGCACTGGATTAACAGACGCCTTATTAAACTTAACACAACCTTAATGAGACAGTCTCACATAATCTTACTTCAAGGGTCGTTATGAGGTTGAGTATAGAAAGAGTTCGAAGTTCACTTTCGAAAATCAAAGATAGGGCCAAAACCCCCTACTGCTACTGGAATTAGTGGTCAAAAAGGCGCTTGCGGTGATGAACTCGGCTCTCTTTCACTCCCCTTTGGAAGACAGGCATCCGTCTCTTTCGACTAAGTGGCAGGCATAGAAGATCGGTCTGGCCCAGGAAGAGTATAAGCATCGAGGGTAAGGCTTCGTATATCTTTCCAAGACTTGCTAAGGGTCCGGTCTAGTAGTACAAAGGCGCTGTAGATTTCCCCTCTGATCTCTCATAAAAAGAAGAATGAAGATGAGGGATGAGACTCGGCTGTGGAAGTTGGCTAGGTAAGCTACTAATAAAGTGAAGTTCAAAGACAGATAATAAGTAGAGTCTGACCCCAGGCTTGTAAGTCAAAAGTAGTCTAATGTCCTCTTTATCAGACTTTGAGTGGTCTTTCTTGCTCATGACTACAGCCCTGAATTCTTTATTATCACAGTAGTCTCAAAGAAAAGACCTATTCGAGCCTATCCAACTTATGCCCCCAACATCAGAGTTTGTGCAAGCTCCTGAGACTGTATTACATCATCCAGTAAAGAAAGGGTAATGATAATATAGTAGCTGCTGATGCCTTCTTTGTCCAGATTGGCTGAGTAGCCTGGGGTAAGGTGCTGTCAATAAGTGAGATCATTCCCACCTGTTAAAGACTGAACAAAAAGTTCTATCTGAGATAGCTTGGGGCTCTGAAAAAGAACTGTAATGAGTCCAGGGTGTTATAAGGCATAGGGGCGGGCATATAGGCAATGCTTAAGGGCCAGGAAATGCACAGTTCTAGCATAGAGGGGTACATGCTTTAATCTTGGTTGCGGTTGACATTAATTAAGATGAAGCAAGACGTACAAAGATAAGCCCAATCCATGTGTGTCAAAAGCACAAGACAAAATTAGTTCATCCCCCAGGGGACAGTATAAGTACCAGAAGGGGCTTGGATGGGGTTGGTAATGGACTTAATCACTGGTCTACCCACCAAATATATGAAGGCAAACATTAATTATCAAAAAGCCTGGCGCTTGGCCAAGCTAAAGAAAGGAGCTTGTGTATAGCCAAGTTGCAATCAAAGGTTGGTTGGGAACAAGCCTTCGTCTAGGTCAGTTTGATGAAGAGATGAGAGTGACGGCTGCTGCTTAGGAGGCTTTGATGCCGAGCGGTGAACATGAAATAAAAGAGAGAAATTAGAGCATACATCTATCTGAGCAGAAGAAGGAAAGCCATATTTGAAGCTGATTGAGTTGGAAAGATTAGGTTTCAATGGAACGAAAGAGCCTCATATTAGTATTAGAAAGAGGAAGGGCAAGAGCGGCTAGTGCGGCTCGTAAGAAAGAAGTCAGCTGGTTGAAGACCTGCACCGTAGCTAAAATAGGAAAAGGAGAATTGCCATCTAGATTCTTTGAACACTTTCCTCCCTTTCTAACTTAATCAAAATATCTGATTATTCTATTGCATCTATGGTGGCACTGAAAGAGAATTTCTGAGTAATTGAATCTCTTCAGTATGCCGGAAAGTATGCCGGAAAATAGCTTGCCGGTTGGTGGCATAACATCTATATTAATTGTTCAATCTAGAATTGGTTGGATTTTTTTGGGGGTAGACCAGTGATTAAGGCCACTTATTAATTTGAATAGAACTTGATTCAACTTATGGGAATAACAGGATTTGAACCTGTGACTTCTTGCATGCTTTAACTTAATATTGTTAGCATCAAGTACTCTAACCGACTGAGTTATATTCCCTCCCCGACCGTCCTCCTTCATTATAGATAGTCCTACTCACTCGAACCAAAGTCACTTCCAATTTAGCCCAGTGGCGCTAGCTATATCTCCGGCCAACAACCACATAAATATCAATTATATATCTCCCGATATACTATATGCTCCGTAGTTGACTATAGCAAAGTTTACAATAAAGTCCATTTATCGTTGACTTTCAACCAATTCTACGGTTGTCTTTCAATGTCTCTTTACTTATTCTCACTTTTTGGTAAAAAAATGTTTAACTAGGAGCAAGTAGTCGTATCCGAAAGCCTAAAGCCAGAGGTTGAGCGTAAGTAAATAAGTATAAGGTCTAGTTACAGCTTTAGCTTTTCTTTCTTTCTCGCTTTTCATACTCGCGTTCTGGCGCATAATTGCTTCAAATGATTGTTCCGCTCTTTCGGAAAAACGAACTAAGTTGAGCTTCCGCATCAAAGAAAGCTATAATCTTGATCTTCCGCATACAGTCCGAAAGAATAGTGAACTGACTTGCCTACCACAAGGTTGACTACTTACTGTGATAACCCTGAATATTACTAACTGTGCTCTAGTACCCAAGAAAGAAGCAACGGATTGAGCACACTAGCGCTAGCGCGAAAGCCGTTTTAGTTAGCACGCTTTCCGTTTTCTTGCTCGGATTTCGCTGCCTGCGCTTTCGCCACAGGAAAAGCTGGATAAACTGGTTCACAAGGCGCGCAGCGGGAAAGAAATTCCAAGTTCAACCGGTCTTAAGAAAGAGATTTGACCAAGTCACTGGTTGTCTAAGCTAGGCGTCTTTGAGAATTCCCAGGGGAAATAGGCTTTTTGGTTGGGATTAATAGGGGCTTTTAGTAGCTGAACAGCTTTCTTCTGTGTTCAACATTGAAAAAGAGAGGATCCAGTCACTGGTAACGATTCAGTAACTGGTTGAGTTGAAGCAGAAGCAAGGGCGCACGTATAGGCTAGAAATAGGATAGGTAGGCAACCGGGAAAGGTTTAACAAGAAGAGGCTTTGAGATAATAGCTTGACACGGCGGGAAAAGATTGAGCTTATGAGGGGTGTGCACGGGCTACTAGCTGGCTTGGGTAACCCGGAGGACAGGCTGGGCTAGGTTAATATTCACAGGAAACTTAGGAATAAGCATCTGCTAGGTAAGCAAATACTGGTAGGTAAGCTTCTGTATCGGAAGTAAGAGATTGAGCACTAGTACAAGGTAACCGGGAAAGGCAGGCATCTTGAATAGCAGCAAAGCAAGAATTCAAATAATCAGTCAAAGATTTGGTTGTATAGGCAAGATCAGTCACAAGTCAAGGTTGTTCGACAAGTCCAACTTCTTCACTTCGCAGGGTCAAAGTAGACAGAATAGGCGTTTAAGCAGGAGCAATTGCATTCTTTGTTCGGAACTGCTTCAAAGAAGGTAAACTCAGAGGAAACATACATATATTTTCGTATTATGACTGCTTTCATATAGAAAAAGAGTTTGGCTTGGAACCCCGATGGTATGATATTCATTGAAACCAATTACAAGGCGAAAGCACTATCTAGAATCGCTTTTGATCTTCAATTTCATCTTAGGACCTGATTGGTGGGCTCCGCAAACTCCGGAGCCATGATTTGCAGGAGTTACCAAATACAATTGATTGGTCATAGGCTGTCCTATCTTCTTCTTTCGATTCCAGTAGTTTCATTTCATCTCGGGTATTAGTACACCAAGAGTTGAGGGCAAAGCAGTGAGTGAATCGCTACGCCAGTCAGAGTGCCTACCTAATGCTGGTCAATACTTACCACTACATTGCACTTACTATTTTGTTAGTCTACTCTTATACTTACTCTATACTTACCACTACATTCACTTACTCTGTTTGAGAGCGAGCGCACACACCAGCCCTGCACGCACCATTAGTAGGATCTCTAAAACCTACTACTACCTACGGTTGGATGTCTTATTGTGCTTTATGTTGTACACGTTGTGACAGATATTCCCATTCAATTTCTTTGTTTTCGTTATTTCTGCTTCTATGCTTCCAACCTTGATCATTTCATTTATCTTTTCTCATTCTCAGCAACTCCACTTTATTTCGAGAAGACCGAGACGGGCAGCTGGTACCAAGTACACCAATTACTGCTGGTACTCCTCTCTCCTGTGCGAATTTCACCTGGGAAAGCTTCATGAAAGTCACGTGGTTCAAATTACATGGTAAATACATTGATCATCAAGAGGTACGCCCCTTCACTAGCGACCTACCAAAAATTCAATGGTTCATAAGCACATGGTTATGTTCCTGTGCTGGCTTTGGTATGGCCAATAAAAGGTTCATGTATCTATAATACCCGAGACCAACAAATCAATCTGTGCTTGCTGAGCTACAAAGGAGGATCCTCAAAGCTGAGGCAGCACTACACGATAAAGAAGAGGCCGCAGGATTTGATCCACCAAAGACTTACCCAATACGACGGTGGTCAGAATACGAGCACAAGATGCGATCCATGGAGGAAGTCCGGCAGAAAGAGATGCGTTCTCTCCAGTCCAGCCTCTCCATTGCAAAGAAGAGCCTAACCCTAGATGAGACCCCCGAAAGGGATTCCACTGCCTCATCAAATGACCATAATGCCCTTGTCCTGCCCCGTGGATCCCGGGCTGCTGTTGACCGGGAAATGAGCGCTGGTTTCAGTATAATCAACCGGTTGAGCCAGGAGTTTGACCAGAGGAGCCAGGTTTTTGCTGATGATGTCAAATTCTTGGTCGAGGCGCGTAGCGGGCAAAGCAGATGCTGGTTTTCACCCAGCGGCTCAAACAGAATTTGGAGTCATGGCGGGATGCGGTTAAGAGAGGCCAAGGTGATTCTGAATAAACTCGGAAGTGACGAGGCAAAAAACAGAATCTCTCTTGGAATGAAGCAGTTTGATTTTGAAGATGGCTCAGATGATGATGATAACATTAGCTCTGATAAAGTTGTTGCGGACGGAGTCTTGTTAATAAGATGAAACTTGCGGCAAAGGCTCTAGGAATCTTTGTTTAAGAACCAGGATTGCTACTGAAAAGGACTGATGATCCATACCTGTCCCATTACCAGCCTGTTATTGCTGACCTAAGAAGTTTTTTCTTTTAGCAAAGAGACAAGAAAAGTGGGACATCTACTCTTCTTTTTCTTCTCGCCATAGTGGCTTATTTCTTGTTTTTTGGCTGGGTCTGATTATTATTGAATCACCTCTTAGTTATGTGACTTATGTCTGGTACCAGTAAGCACTGGCCCTGATTGTGATCCTTGCTCTCAACTTTCATTACATCTGGTGTCTTGCATACAGAGAACTGGAAATCAGTGCTGCTGAGGAAAGGTCCTTAAAGAAGGATGTACCAAAGAGTGAGGAGGATTTTGAGAAATTGATAAGGAGCTCACCTAATAGCAGCTATCTTTGGATCAAAACCATGGCTTGAATGTTGGATGTTGCAGATGTTGAGAAAGCTCGCTCTATTGTTGAAAGGTCACTTTTATTGCAATAAACCTGTCTCTGAAGCATTGCATTTGAAAGAGTCAAAGACAATTTGAAAAGGTTGTTACAAAGTCAAAAAAATACTGTAGTTGCCATTGCTACTAGCTTTTTACCATTGTTATCCGTTGCTGTATGAGGCTTGAATACATTTAGCATTTAGGGCTACAATTCTTTCTTGTACTAATTTCGATTCTTTCATGCTGAAGGGCCTTGAGAACAAGAAATATCAGAGAAGAGGAGCGAAGCTACAAAGCGGGTTGCTTCCATTTTGAAAAGAAAGAAGTAAATCCACCTGAGGGCGCAGCTCAGGGCAGAGCGTTGAGTGAGTTTGAATAGCTTTTTTACTCGGGCTCATAGCTCTTCTTTCAAAGACTAGTTCGGATATAAGTATGAGGGTTTGACTAAGGCGCGTAGCGGCGATACCATTGCTTTGCTATCGAATTGGAGCACCATGATGGATTTGAAGCTAATTCGTCTAATTATATATATCCGCCACATAGACAGATCCCTTTTTTTCAAATAGTTGCCATTGCCAACTAGTCTTGGCGCTTTCGCACAACGGAGTTTCCTTCTCTCAGATGACCGGTCAATCCCTTCTTTCAAACCCTGGGCAGGAGACGGTGTCCGCCTTCGGGGTGTGGATTTTCCATCTCCTCCATGGGTGCCGGGGCAAGTGCATCAAAAAAGCTAGATGCGGTCAGCGGTGAAGAAGTCGGGGAGCCAGAGAATGCTTGGCCTGAAGAAGAAAGTGGGTGAAGGATTGAAGCCCTGAGATTCCAATCGAAGGACCCGATGGAGAAGAGTGGAGCCAGAGGAGATTCTAGATAGAAAGCTGCTAGGGAGCAACGAACCAGTGGTGCTCGTGAAGGTCAAATGGCTTAAATAACCCGCCACCGCATAGAAAAAAATGCCTTTTCTTCTTTCTGCTGTAGTAAATTCGCTGAACGAAGTGAAGTTCAGCTAAATATAGCGAAGTATTTAAAGCTGAACGAAGTGAAGAGCTAGAAAGCTATGAAGAAAGGCAAAGCTAAGTTGCAGCGTAGCGCCAAGAAGCTATGCACTAAGTAAGCTATTCAGCTATGAAGCTAACAGCTAACTATTATACGAAAGCGTCAAAGGCTGTTGCGTCAAAGCTAAGTTGCCTACACCCGGTGCTGCTACTAAGACGGCACTATAGGAGGCCGCTAACACTGCCAGGTGCGCAGGTTGCTTTTCACTAGCTTTCCTCCTCTTGGCTGTTCCGCCTCTCCCTCTCGCCCCACGCCACACTGCCAGGTGGAGACCTACCCTCGCCCCCACGGAGCGGTTGTTGTACTCAAGAAAGATCGCACTATAGGAGTCGATCAATCCAACTTCTGCTTCTTAGTGGTAGCTGCGGTCCCGCGCGGAAGGTGGTGCGAAGCAACCTTAAGTGAGCTACTGCGAGACTTTGCAACTGTCCCCCTGTGTCTGGACCGAGAGAAAAGGAAAGAGGCAGTTACAATGGGATCTGTAACATGCTTTATTCACTTGCGGAACTGGGACAACTACAAGATCTGACTTTACACTAGGACTCGATCGCTGAAAGTAGGAAGCAGTTCCGTTTCTGGCTTTTTCTTCTTTTTCGGAGTCTATCTTTCCTTAGTCGAGTCAGAGATGCACCCCAGGCTTGGAGCTTTACAAGAGGGTTCGCTTGCTCACTTGAAAGAAGGCATTCTTCAAACCAACTACTGCTTGTCCTCGCCCGGAGAGCTTCAGAGCTTAGGGGCCTGATTCTCTCTGGAAATCTGCCCCGAAAGCAAATCACAAACCGCCCCCCTCGTCGTCACCGGTCTTTCACGGCTATAGCAACCCATATAAAGCGCGACCTAAACTCACCTAAACTGGGGACCGATTTGACTGACGCGTTACGGCGTCATGATAGTTTATTCTCAAGTATAGCTCTTGATGAATCTCTGGAACCGAAGCCAAGGCTAAAAGATCTCAACGAACCCCGCTTATCCGCTTAGTCTAGTTATGGCAAATAGATTGACGCGTTTTCACCCCTCATACTTTGAGCTCTTTTCCACGTTACGGATCTGGGTTCGACGTTCCGACGTCCCATCGTCTTAAAGAAGTGAAAGGAAAGGACAAGGAAGGACCTGCGTTGCTTTGTCCTCCCGTGGAGAGGATTGGATTTCTCAAGGAAGAAAGACGATCGACTGTTTTGGGTAATGAGGATTTAGCTTTTGAAGCATACCGCTAACCTCTATAGTGGCTCTCTTTAGCCTATTTCGTCTGTCATCTTTTTCTCACTCCGATTAAGGGATAATTCACAGCCCCCTTTGGCTGACAACCAGAGGCCCCACCCACGCCTCCACAAAATGAGGGCCCCTGGTGAGTCCTGAGAGAACATCTTCGAAGAATGAGGCTTCTTACTATAGATCTTACTAGCAACCCTTGCGGGATAGGTTTAGCCCCTACCTCGGCCGAATCGGACGCCTGACTTTCCTTGAGTGCGGAGTCATGAATAGGATAGCTTGGGGGACTACCACTCACAGAGAGGGCGTCAATTTCAAGCTACTAAGCCGTTGAGATATTCTCGTCTACGCGTAGTTGAATCGTAAATTAGACTTCGAAAACGCCTGTCTGCTTGTTTTTCACTCGTCGTAGCTCCATCGTCTTCGGAGAACATAGGTGAAATCGGATGTGATTGACCTCATTCGGCCTCTTCTCAAAGCCCTTGAGAAGCTCTCATCGGACAGCAACCATAGACTGAACCCAATGTGACGAGCAAACTACTTTCCCTTTGTCAAAGAAAGTCAGACTTGCGTCATAGCAGACGAGCTTTCTCAGTCTACGAGAGCCTATTTCGTCATCGTATCCGTTCTATTCTAAGCTATTCTAAGACCAATCTCGCTTCTTCCATCGAGAGCGTTCTATATGACAATTGGGCCCGGGCCTACACCTTTCTCAAATCATTCCTTCCCCGTCCTAAGCGGCAGCCTCATTTGAATACGGTTGCATCTACTTGCCGCTTTGACTTTGACGAATGACGACCCCCTCACTCTATCGCCGGGAGCCTCTGTACGATACGAAAAGTTCGGAAGCCCCCGGCGCAGACAAAGGACGCCCAGCTATAATAGGGTACTAAGCGCGAATAGGGGGCGAAGAAAAAGATCTTTTTTCTCCAAGACGGATACGAAGGACGACTGGTTCGCCTAGAACAGGAGTGGGTCTACAAAGGAGTAGAAAAAGTCAGTGAAAAGTCTACTATTCCGGATATACTCAAGGTTAGCCGTCATATTTCTTTGAATATACTTCCTGAGGGTGCGGTTGACTCTTTCCCTTGTGGGTCGGAGAGAGGGCTATAAAGATTAGCCGACGTAGGACCGGATTAGTACCATTCACAAGAGTCGACGAAAGAGATGGACCTGGGAAGACAAGAGCTCGTTCAGAAAGATTCATCAATCGAAGGACGAGTTCCAAAAGAGCGGACCGGGGCCTCATCGTTCTCCAAGACGACTACAGACCGCAAAAAAGCCTTAAGGAAGCCCCACAAGAAAGTCGACGATTGCGGTTAGTCGAGTAATAGCGACTCTGCTATGGCGTGCCCTCTTCTTGCGATTCCTTCTCCTCTACTGAAATGGGTCTACACGAGAACTCAACCCGGTTCGGCCTTTGACTACTAGCAGTGAGGACTCGAAAGAGCTTCCCTTGGCCCTTCACTTAATGACCTCTGCGCACTTCTAATAGGGCTCGATGCCTTTGCTTGTCTTATGCTTATGTTGGCAGGTGAACCCCCGACTCTTCATTCAAAACCAGAAACTCGTCAGTGAGATCGCATTTTCATTTCATTCCTAGTTCGGGGAGGAGGATAAGAGCCAGGGACTGTTGTGCCTTCCAACTCTGAAAGACCCCAGGTCTCACCTCCACATCTATTTTCCGGACATTAATAGTGCGAGGTGCCGGGCACTATTTGAAAAGTCGTCACTGACGGTCTCTTGAAAACGGCTACGCCTTGGCTACCCCGTGGGGTATCCTACGCTCGCCTACACTAACCGGAGCGAAAACAAAGAAAGGGCCACTAAACGTTGTAGTTTGTAGGAGGTTTCTTCTTATTGAAGCGTGGCTCTTTAGTCTCATCAGCTTGAGTCTCATCGACCGAGGAAAGAAAAACCACATTCTCGATGACCTTCCTTCGATCGGCTTATAGTTCTTTCCCAGCTCAACTACGTCAGCCCTCCGCTTCGTCAGGAAGGGTAGAGAAAGCTACTGAATGTTGAATATAGATAAACAACCCAACCATTAGTTAGCTGCACCAAAACGTCAGTAGCGCCAAGCCTAGGATGAATCTCTCTTCTAGTGACGCTTCTGCTTACACTGATGCTGTAACTCCCATATAGGCAAGAAGAGCTCCTTCTCTTTTTGCCGGTAGAACGACTGGCCTTTCTTCTTTTCCGGCGGGATATGAAGACGGAGAGGACTGAGAAGCCCATCATCCTTTAGTGAGCTGCTGAAAGACGTGCAGTTAGTCAACGCGAGTCATCAGTGGGGTAATACTCAGAATAAAGGACCAGAGATTGAAGCAAGAAAGAAAGGCCATCAGTACGAGCTGAACGAAGAGCCTTCTCTCTCTGTTCTTGAAGAACAAGCACCACCGCCAGGCGCACTTAACGTTTTCGCTCGGGCCGGTTTGAGTAGCCCCTGGTTGTTGTACTACGGCCCGGGGCTCGTGGTAGTTTCTAACTCGCTTCTTCGTAAACCCGTGTGACTTCATTATCATGAAATTACGAAAGCAAAGACAAAGACAGAGTTAGCGATTATTGCCTTTTTGTCGTGGACTGAGTAGTCCACTTCAATAATCCTCCAAGAAAGAGTGCCTCACAAGTCCGGGGAGACAAAACAGCCTTTCTCGAAGTTCCACCTCGTAGTCTTGTCCCCATTCATCTTATGTATAGATCAATCGGCCGAGACCAGACGAATGAGAAGACTCTTTCTCTCACAGAGAGTGAGGTCTACAAAGCAAGAGAAAAGAAAAGCACTAACGAACGAGCTTTTAGTACAAAGCAAAGAGAATGAATCATCCCTTCGGCACCAACCCGAAACCAACTCCAAAGGGAGTCTCACATCGAAAGAGGATTCCGTAAAAAGCCTGTGGACAGACACTCTTCTCTTGTTGATAGGCGCCATCCATAAACTATAAACTATGAAGTTCAGCGCCGCTTCTCTCTCTCGCAACAAGGCGGCTTCGAGGCCTGATTTGGCTATCGCGTTCTCCCCCCCTTCGCTTCTCGGCTGGCTTGAAAGCGGACTACTCAGTCCACGACAAAAAGGCAAGATATTGAAAAGGAGAGTGGCATAGGAGGATAGAAGACTTGACTGAATCCAACCGGCCGGGCCCTAGGGTTGGTCCGAAACAGGAGATTTAGGAGAATAACCAAAAATACCCTTGTTGGCTATGTCTTGGGGATCAAAGCCTATTTTCCGAGATTCAAGAGCGCCACACTGCCAGGTATGGAATCTGGTGAGAAGCTTGACATTCTATTCCTGGGAAAATGGAAGAAATCGAAAAGTTCGGATTACACGAGGACTGCGATTGAGTGCTGGAGGGTGGACCTTGGTTATTTGAAGGTCTAGCCGGTTCTTCGAAGATGGAATCCGTTTAAACGACTGCTTCGTCAAACTATTCCCATTGGGGTTCGGTCCCCAAACCTACTTCTGGAGCTCTGGTCGCAAATAGTAGTGTCTAAGTCGGATAGCCTTGGCTGCTTTACATGGATCAGCCAACTGCATTGAAAGATCGATTATCCTATTCGTTAATATGCTTGAGGGTCAACCCTGCCTGAGAATATCACAGTTGAATATGAGAACGGAGAGAGTTTCGATCAATTGGTCGCTCCAACCGCCTAGCTGCAACCTAAACGCAAGTTTGATCCCGGCCAACTACCCCCGGGCCAACAACACAAGCCCTTCTTACCTTCGGACTAGGAACCACAATGAAAGACCTCTTTCTATGCTACGCTATGCCCACATTGACCTTACTTATAGTAAGGCGCTCTTTAGTGACTTTCATCTCTTCTGCTACTTTAGGAAAATGATGAAAGATCAGAAAGCAGATTTTAGGCGTCGTCACGCCTTCCCTCAATTCTAGGATGCGTAGTAGCTCTGACGTAAGTCCGTAGCCGGATCTGGATCAGGACGCGGAGTTTGAGCTTCGGGGTGAGGGAGAGATGGTTATGTCTATCCCATCCCTTCTTTGGTTCAGTCTTTGGTAGTAGGTGCGATATTGAAGGAGTGAAGGGCTAAGAGCCGGAGCTTGATTCCCACTCCCTGTAGTCTTTCTTCAGTAGAAAGCTTGGAAAGTCCTTTTTCGTAAGCAGGAGCGTAGCGCTTCGCAGGTGAAGGTGCAGTTCCCTTTATAGCAAGAGCAAGTCATTTTCACATTTCGTTAGCCCCCCTTCTGCTAACGAAGGCTTTCTTTGCGCCTCTTTCTCGCAAAGAAATTTGGACGGATGCGCTAATGGCAAGGAGCCATTCAAGCTGGGGCTGCGCCTTAGCTGCCTTAGCGCGGTAAGGCCACTATAAGACCTTTCGTTCGTAGTATTCGTTTTTTCGTAGCCTTCAAAAGAAGGCGCCAGCGCTTTTGTAGTGACCCAGGAGGGGTCCCGGGTTGCTTTGGCGCGCCCCACCCCCTCAGTCCTGTCTTGTACTTGACTTGACTCTCCCCCGCTTGCTGATCGCTGTGTTCAAAAATGAGACGAAGCTGAGTAGATGTTGTTGGTCCGTCTTTCATTCACAATGAAAGAGAATGGTCTCGCTCGATGCGTCTACTTAGCGAACTGGCAGGACGCGGAGATCGAGCAATATGCATATCGAGAGTTGATGGTTGACCGCCGCCCCCCCTTGTCCTGTCCTGGAGGCTCTCCGGCCGGGGAGGCAAAGGGATTGCTATCGTCACCCTTTCTCCCGGTGTATGTGATTGACGAACTTTTTTGGGGGGTCCAAAGAACGAGAGTCGGCTTCCTTAAGTCCGTTCTTCCTCAGTAGCTCAGTGGTAGAGCGGTCGGCTGTTAACTGACTGGTCGTAGGTTCGAATCCTACTTGGGGCATTTTTGTAGTTATCGCTTTTCTGACCTAGCGACCCCTGTCCTTCCCCTTAGTTTCTAAACTAGCAGAATCGTGGGACATCAAAAGTGGGAAGTTGATTGTTGGTTTTTTTTCTATTTCTTACTCTCGGTGAACTTGGTTCGTTCAATTCTTAGGGAGAAGAAGGATCCACTGGGAAGACTTGAGTAGTATCTTAATTAGCCGGAAGGAATTTGTCTCCACTAGCGTCATTCGAAGAACGAACAAAAAGGGGTTACTTTTTAGGTAGGATAGGAGGAGTAGTCCAATGGCTAAAGCTCTGCCAGCTTCTTGTAGACTGGCCTCTCTTCTCTTTAGGTTCCGAGTTGTTTTTGGGTAGGATGGTCGAATTTTTCTTCGCCACTAGTGGCAACGAAGTTCTTGGTAATTAACAAGGGGAAGGAAGATCTCCACTCATTCATTAAGTGCCTGCGGTGAGACGCGACCCACTACAAACGAAGGGTGGAGGGAGACCGAAGAAAGAACAATTGTATTGAATGCTACACTGGGACTTCCAGTGAAGACAAAATGGGTCGGGCAGGAGGAGGAGGATCGGGCGGGGAAAACGGGGTTCGAACCCGCGACTTCTGGCGTGACAGACCAGCACTCTAACCAACTGAGCTATTTCCCCCTTTAGTCAAGTCGATTCAACAGTCACCTTATTGTTAGTTGTAACTATACCAAAGTAGCTGTACAAGAGAATGCCCTTCTTCTTTCTTTCTTTTTACGACAGTAGAAGGCGTGAGCTGAACGATAGTGAAGACGTGAGCTGAACGATAGTGAAGACGTGAGCTGAACGATAGTGAAGACGTGAGCTGAACGATAGTGAAGACGTGAGCTGAACGATAGTGAAGACGTGAGCTTAGACTCAAACGGGGCTCCGCGCTCTATCAGCTATCAGTTAGTTGGCGCTACGCGCGACTGAAGTTGACAAAAGCTCACTTCATAGCGCCCGCTGAGAACTTTCGTTTGTTCGCCTTGGCCTACTGACCTGCCGGTGAAAAGCCGGTTACGAATTGAACCGCACTATAGGCAGAGTACCAAAACAACTGAAGCCTACATCCCAGTCTGGCTTCTTTCTTCCTATGAACCTTTAGGAAGAGGTCTTACCTTGAGGGGTCAACAACACCAAAGTGGAAGGGCTTCAGCCTACTCAAGGAAAAGGAACGTGGCTTATAGTTCTATTGAAAGAAAGAAAAGAGTGAAGCCGTGTTGCTGGTCGCCAAGGCCTAGAAGCTTACAGTAGCAGTGGGAGCCTTACCGGTCACTCTCAAACTCACTACTTGGGTGACTTTCGTCACTTAGCTTCTTTAGTAGGGCTTGCCAAAGAACCCCTCTGGGGGCCCCGCCCCGGGAAGAGGAAGAAGGAGATAGAGCAAAGGTCTCCTCTTTCTGTCCGTTCTTCCCGGCATGTAGAGATCCGATTGGGCTGATAGTTGAATTGGTTGAAAGGCTCGGTGATATTGTAGGTTCGAGCCCGCCCATCTGACCCGCTTAATCAATGACTCCGGCCTCTCGGATAGCCCACTGCCTCTCTTCTGGATGCGAAAGAAGATTCGATCTCTTTCGAATTCAGGGTTCTTCATTCTGTTCTCAGTGCAAAGGGATGAGAAGGTTCAGTGAGTCTGAAGAGAGAGAAGGTCAGTAGAGCAGTCCGGCAGCGGGGGTAAGCTTTGGGATTTGCCTGATCGACCCCATTTCTATAAATGATTCTTTCCATTCGTATGTACAATTTCCCGGCCTCTTCAACTAAGAAGAAAAAAAAGGCAAATGGAAGAGAAAAAGAAGTTGATAAGTGAATCCCAATCTGTTGAACATTACTTGTCAGGTCCTGCTCTATGATCTGCTTTGATCTTGTAGTCCAAATAATCCCGTACCATGACGTCTTTTAGATAGTAGCTTTTAGATAGTGTTGTGTAAAAAAGACTTGTACAACTCCGACAGTCCAACAAGCAAATGTAATATTATGGAACCGTTCATAAACATCACAGCAAATAGGATGAAGACCACTACCACTACTAAGCGGCGTAGCGCTCCCACTACCATAAGGAGCAGCGCCCACAACACAAAATGAGTTCGATTCCATTCCATAGAAAAGAAAGATATACAATGTCTTGAGGACCCGAGGGAAATTGGATTGGTAAGTAATACCACTCCGTCACCTCCTACTATAAGACCTGATCCCAGAGATACTAAAAGAATGTATTGGCGCAGGTAAATCCGGTGTTAAATAAGCTATGATGAGTGAAAATATCTCATGATTGGTCGGGAGGGTGACCCTTCTTTTCTAAAGGTAGTTCCTACCCCGGCTTGAAGTTCTAAGGCGGGGCCAATGGGATTACCATACCAAAGAACCAGATACCTTCTATGAGCTTACAGTATCTCATAGAAGGGCCATGGCGCCTTCCATCCCTTTGATCCGCCTTAGATCGTGAACATAAGTCACCTATACATCATGTACCATGACGCGAGCCTCAAGATTAATGAAGCGGGGAAAGAGTTCAGATCCAGGACGAGGATTGTCTTTGCTGCAGTACTAGGATGGACTGTATCTGCTCTGCAACACAAAAAGTATGAAAAGAGCCTGCACTAACCAAGAAAGAAGAATCCTGGATGGCCACCAGAGGCTTATCCTTCCATTCGAAGGACTTACCATACCTTAATGGAAGGAAGGCAGCAGCCTTCCATTAAGTGCCAATAAGAGAGGAAGGTTGTTCCGCTCCTTCGGAATCCAATAAGAGCGCAGATCCTTTCAGGTCCTGAAGCTAAGCTATAATTGCACATTCATCCGAAACTCTCAAACCAGAATTGACCTATTAAAACAAAGCGATGATATCCTTTGACTCACAGCCTCGTGCTATCAAGCTCACACAATGCCCGCCCACTTCCACAGGTTCCTCCATGGTTTGGGCCTCTGTAATCTCGAATTGTATATCCTATCCGCCTTTTGACTTTTGAACCTCCGAGAGTTTGATCCCGGCCACTTATTGATGAACAACCACCTTGACTTTTTTAGTAGTAGTGCGGGATGCTGAATGTCTTGCGGCACGCTCTCTTATACAGAAGAGAAGAGGTTCTTGAAGAGTTTTCAGGTCTTTGTTACAGCGACCATGCAGGATCGTATTCCTCCCATAATCCCATAATTGCCGAAAGTTGAAAAGTCACGATCTCCAGAGTTGCTTCAGCCTGATATTCGACAGTTTGCATTTGCACCAGTGATGTAAGGATAGTCTCACATCGAGGCCTGGCTTCCTCCCAAACAGATAGCTCACTTAGTTCCTGATGTTAAGAGCAAACGTAGACCTGAAGGTGAGAAGCTCTTTCCTGCTGTGCTGCTGTCTGCAAAAGACAGACGGACCACCTCCTCCAATTACAAAACGTTGGAGACGATCCAAAGTGAGGAGCTTCCCACCTGCTGCTAAACGCAATGTGACAGCGGGCATATGGAATTTGCACTAAATGCATTTTTCTGCTCCCCTGCTTCACTTATAGGATCCTCCCGGGCATGAGAAGATCTTCATTCTTCTTTCTTGCCCCGGGCCCTGTCTATGAGATTGCCTCCACTCTATCAGTACACCAGATGGCACCCTACTCAACAATTCTTCGATATATCGGCTGACATCTATGTTAGCATGAAGCAAATCGAGCACCTTTCCTTAGCAGCTTATATTGATCCCACGGGGCTGCTTTTGAGCTCTATATAGCAAGCCAAAGGACCAGTAGAGAGCCAAGCCAGGGATCATACCTTCACTCTATATGATGTCCGTTGCCTTGCCTATTTGCCACCGTGCTCGTTCACTCAAGGCATTGCTGCTTTCTTTCCATCCCCATGATGAGCACTTTCCATGGGAACAAAAATTGGTATGCAGTGGAAGTAACTAGCAAGGTCCAGGGATCGGTGAGTTTAGCTGCTACCTTCCAACAAGATCAAAAAAGGGCCAGCTCAGCTCTAAGTCATTTCCTCGATCCTCCGAATACCGAAGCCACCTTGCATACTGTATCCCACCCGATGGATAGCGCGCTTGTTGCTGCTCCTACTATCAGTCTCTCTCATGATTTGCTCGACCTGCTTAATGCACGGGTGCCTGAAGAACTGCTTTGCCAGCTAGGGAAAGCTACGACGTAGCCCGAACATTGGCTTCGCATTCTGGCGACTAAAGGCTGAGATCAAGCTTCAGACCCCGGTAATCCCAAAGACTTGAATGGCGGGTGACGCTCCTTCCATCCGGACTGACCTTCCAATTCTCGAATCGGTGACATGGAAAAAGCAACTAGGGACGACTTCTCCAGGCTGATACGCCTCCCTGACCTATTCTCGAAGTCCTTAAGGATCTTCAAGAAGTTAACAACAGAGTCTCTCTTGTCATGAAGGAAAAAGAGGGCGTCGTCAGCGCCAAGAAAAACCTGACCGTCTTCAACTCACTTTCTTTGCATCCGCGGGCCCTACTATTACTATAAATGAGGAAGAGGTACGAGGCGTGAGTTGAGCGTAGCGAAATGTTTTCTTCACTATAGTGTTCTTTTGGAGTTGGATGAGCGTAGCGAAATTGACTATGGCCTTAACGATAGTGTTCTTTTGGCGTAGCGAAATGTTTGATTCACGATAGTGTTCTTTTGGAGTTGGATGAGCGTAGCGAAATTGACTATGGCCTTAACGATAGTGTTCTTTTGGCGTAGCGAAATGTTTTCTTCACGATAGTGTTCTTTTGGAGTTGGATGAGCGTAGGTGCGTAGAGCTGAGCGAAGCGAAGAGAAGATCATGAACGAAGTGTTCTTTTGGCGAAGCGAAATTGACGTAGGCCTTAACGACAGTGTTCTTTTGGCGAAGCGAAATGTTTTCTGAACGTAGTTCAGATTTTGGAGTGTTTTGTTGAGCGAAGCGAAATTAGACTTAGTAGGATACATTTAACTGAACGAAGGTGCGGAGAGCTGAACGAAGTGAAGTGAAGCTAAATTTAGCGAAGATATTAAACACAAAGAGCTCATAATCAAGGCCTTACAGCCTTACAGTATCACAAAATCGCGAATATTGAATATGGGAAGAAAGTCCAACTTCTACTATCTCTCACCCTGACAATAGACATACTTCTCACTCCTAACTCGACGGGGAAGCACTCAAATCAGTGCGATAAAGCACTCTTTTCTAGTCCTTTCTATTTATCCAGCTGGCTAGCTCTCACTTGTGTATGTGTAACCCACGCCACACTGCCAGGTAAGGGCAAGGGCTAAGAAACTCCTTTTAGAGCAAATAGAGCAAACGAGCTTGCCTTTCCTCGCTCCTCTCCTTGCTTTCTTTGCTTTCCTCCTCGCCCCCGTAGCTCTATCAAGAGCGTAGGGCGTAGGGAGTGGAGTAAGTAGTAGCTCCTTAATCTCTCGAGTCAAGTGCCCGGTTACGAGCTCCGTACTTGATTCAGAGAAATTGGATTCTGCTCGCTTCTCTCCTCGCCTTGGTTCCCGAGGATGTAGGTGCACTTCCTGAGGAAGTTTTCGTTTCGAAGGTCAGTCAGTTTCCCGAGTATAGAAGCGCCCCGATTCCCTTGAGTGAAGAGAAGCAGAAGTACGTCGATACCTTTCTTCATGAACGTCTGTCTTCAGTCTTTTCGAAGACAGAAAGTCAGGTCGCGCCAGTCTAAGAGTGGATCTTCTTCCTGTGAATCTTTCGTTGGCGGCGGGCAACCGCGCCGCGCCTCTGAAGGTAGGGTGCGCTCAGTAGCTCCGTGGTAGGGCTGAGATCAATCCTTCTGTGGAGCATGTAGAGGATGTAGTGGTTTGGCTCTATACTACCTTTTCCGATCTTGCATCGAGGCAAAGGTCCTTGACTCCCGAAGTAGCTGAAATTCGTGCCAAGAACGAGCTTCTTGAAGGGATGCTGCTAATGGGGGGTCAGGTCGGTATGGTCTTTTTCCTATAATCCAAGCTCCTTCTCAATATAAGTGCACTGGGAATTCCAAGTAGTTTGCATTCCAAGGTGCTATACTTTGTTGATCAGTACCTCGACGCGGCGAGAGTAGAGGGCCGCTTGCGCACCGCAACGATGTACCTTTCGGATGATGCGATGCAGTGGTGTATGCGTCGACTCAGTGATGTGGAAGATGCGCCCAATACCACCAGGGACGTGTTGAAAGAGTAGTTTCGGTATCCTAATCATTCCGCTACGCTAGCCCGCAACAAGCGTTTGGCACTGAAGCAAACGGGTTCAATTCACGATTATGTTCAGTGTCAGGCTTCTCTCATGTTGGACATTGATGACATGTCCGATTTTGCTCGGAAGTCTTTGTTCACGCATGTTCAGAATGGTTGGTATGCTAGTGCGTGGGCGCGCCCTGGCAGTGTTGGCCCCCTCCCTCTCCTTTGCCCCCCACGGCAACTAAGCTACTTTGACTTACTACTAAGCACAGTAGAAAAGGTGAGGCCTAGGAATAGCCCTACAGAGAGGAGTGGCCCAATGCACTTGAGATTCATACCTCTCATTCATGGGTCGCTCCATCACTCATGGAGCTTTGCGAGGCGATTTCTCGTAGCGCGCAGCGGTGTCTCCTTACGGAGGTCAGCCTATTCCTCGTCTCTTCGACCCGCCAGCAAGTACGTGGGGGCAGGGGCTTAGCAGGTGGAAGGCGCGTGCCTACAAGCACCCCTTTTTTTCATGGAAAGCCTTGACGCTATTAAGTGCAGTCTTCCGCCCCACACGCAGAATCAAGCTCTTATACGCGTAACGTAAATAGCTATAGCATGCACTTCAGAGTCCGCGGGCGGTCGACACCGTTTAAGACTTTCTTTTGAGCTTAGTCTGAGGCCCCGGTTGGGAAGGCCTATGAAGATCGGATCCCATCTCTTCTTTGCTTGCTATGCGGCCTTTAGCCGGATTTCCTAGACCAGCCCTATTTTGAGACTAGACCGGTTGTGGAAGGAAAAGAGACCGGACCCTACCCTATCCTAACCTACCCGAAACGGAACTAACCGTTGGGAAAAGGACCCTGGATTTGGAAGGTTAGCTTACGCCCAGGAGTTAGGATTACTCCATTCACCTTCACTTTGGTGGAAGTCACCTAGTGGCGAGTGTTCCAGCAAAGCTACGCTCAATGAATATGAGCTGAGCCCGAAGAGAGAAATGGATGAGATTTGATGAATGGCTATTCAAATTTCTAAGGTTGGTTTAGTCTATGCTTATTGATGAGGTTGGGTTATCAATTGAATATGCACCTTCGTTCTCGCTCTTTTGTAGAGGGTCAATGCTATACGTTTGGCTCGCTACTTGGTTTATCAATGCTGCTAATACGAGATAGCCTTTGTGTTCGCCTAACCAATGCAGCGTGGGAAGGCGTATAGCATATGGAGACCTAAGGAGGGGCATATACCAATGGGATAAGACGATGCGTCTGCCTTTCATCTCGCCTACACTATCCTGCGGAGGGGCAAGGCACGTTACTTCAATCTCATACGGAGATGAGATTACTAGCCACCCAACGCAAGCCCTTACCGCTAACCTCTATAGTGGGCCAGACCACCCGGACTGTTCTTTAGGGGGGCTTTCAGATAAGTGCTTTTCCAGGCAAATGCGCGTTATTCCTCGGGGGGGCGCATATAGCTTGTAGCTTTACCCACGCAAATGCGAAATAGCGTTGGGGCTAAGCGTCACTATGCTGCTTGGTCGTCGTCTTAGCATTATTTAGCAATGTAGCAGGAGAGCATATAGCTACTTGGTTGAACTACTATAATCTTCTCGTAGGTGCACGCTTAAACGCTAGGAGCTAGTAGTGTAGGTTCACCTGACGGCACGGGTTATATGGAGTGTGCAGCCTTGCCTTTGTTCTTGCCAACACAAAGTAGCGGGGGGAAGGCATATACGCTATTTGCTTTATCTACAACAACCATTGGATAATAGATAGCGTTCTTGTTTTTTCTTGCCTCATAGTTGTTCCTAGGTATGGAATGTCACTCTGCGTTGGTGGCTCATATGCTTTTAATTGCACAGCGTAGCTAATATGCAACACACTAACCCAGCCATCCTAAACTCGCCTAACAAATCCGCACTAACTTTTCATATCATTGCGTAGCGTAGGTGTAAGGCGTGGGTGCCGCTTATCTATCTAATATGCTACCTATATTATACTAAGCTAAACCCACACTAGCCTATACTTGACTTTGACTATATACAACTACTCCCTAGCCTGTGCTAAAGTAAACTAGGACAGGCTGGCTATGGTAAGGTGAAATAGCAATGCATAGCGTTGCCTACCTACCTTTTGTGTTAGCTCTGCGCTTCTATACTAGCTACTCCCACGTGGCGGTGCGTGTTAGCTCTGCGCGCACTACCGCCACGTGGGAGTATGCAGAGTGGGATGGTTGATATCAAAAATAGCGCTGCATAGGTGCAAGGCACTACTATAAGGTTGCTATTTCACCCATCTCGCTTGAAGCCGAGCCTCTGCTGCGATCTGAGAAATTGTACGGCTACGTTGATTGATAAGGACAGGATATCGAAAGATGTAGGCAATATCCCGGCAATAGTGCTTTAGCTTTAGAAAGAGATTCCCTCGGCCGTGCTCAATTCCATCCGGGCCGCATAGCTAGCACTTTCCTTTCTTCATGTGGGTTTGGGTCTGCTTGTCAGGCGTCAAAGAAAAGAGGTATGTCCTAATTCGCCCGCTAAGCGTTTGCAGTTTACTAGATACGTCATCGACCTGCCTTAGTGGTAGTAAGTTGCCTGCCTTAGTAAGTTGGCCAATCAAAAAGCGAACCTTGAGTCGAGAAGCCCATCGCAGGTAAGGTGGTTGTCTTATGCTTATAGTGCTGTGCTACCGTCTGGCTCTTTCAGAGTGAGGAGCAAGCCAACGGAGCACTATAGGCCGCCTTGCTTACTGTAAGCTATAGCCCGGTTCAATTTGAATCCGTTGATGACCCCACTAACACAAAAGGTGCCGCAAGGTCCTGCGTTCTGTGTTCATAACAAGCGTAGCAGTTTCGTCGGTGCGCTACTGTAACGCTTCACTGCGTTCAGTCTTTAGAAACTGAACTTCGTTCATCAAAAATTTCGCTTCGCTCAACTCACGCCTTGGTATCCCAAAGAGCATATCGTCGCGCTCGCGCCTATAGTGCGCCTCCATGCCGTGACATTGTCCTCTCAAGCAGCATATCCACGTGATGGAGGATTCATTAGGATTGGGGAAAGCAATCTAGAAATCCTTGTGGTATGCCCCTTTCCATGTTAGTGGAGTACACCCATAGTAGACACAACTATAGGTCTTTTAAGGAAGACCCGGTCAGCCAGGGCTTTGAAGCTCTGTCCCAGCAGGTCCCCCACGGAGCGGTAGTGTAGCAGTAGGTCATGGTCTATCTGATCAATTGACAACGTCGGCTTTTCTTTTGTCCATGGCTGGCTATCTTTTTGATGCTCGGAAGAAGGATAGGGGGCCCGCGTTGGCTTCGGAAGCCGTGAGAGCAAGACGAAAACATACAATCTCGATGATAATCGAGCACTTTAGCTAATGCTACTGAGAGTAACCTATGAAGATCCGCTGGCTGAGGAATGCCCTGGTTTGTTAAGCTTAGGAGCGGCGGTGCGGCGGAAAGCGATAAGTACCTTTGAGGCCTCTTTACTCTTCTGCGTTCTGCGTGAATTGCTTAGTTTCAGCCTTTGCTGGATTCTGGACAAAGCGAAAAGACTAGTGTAATTAGCTCGGGAATAAGCATAAATAATGCACGAGCGAAATGAGCGATGACTACTGGCGAGTCACACATGACAAAGAAGGCACACATGTAAAGTGCTGACGGAAAGGAAGGAAAGTTTTGACAGAGACCAAAAGCACCCCCCAAAAAGGACTTGGACTTAAGCCCACGGAGCTTGTTTACAAGTAGCAAACGTGGGGCCTCGGGAATAGCCCTACGGAGAGGACCGATTCTTTCTTCATACCTCACCTGCCCCACGTGGCGGTAGGGTGGTTGGGTCGCTCCATCACTCACTCCACGGTGGGTGTGAGGCCACACCGGGACAGCATACGTACTGCAAGCTACCTATTCCTAGTCCAGTCGACCCGCTGGCGTCTATGTATGCGGGGGCCGATTTCAGTGACGCGCCTTGAGGAGCGCATGCACCTATCTGTCCCCAGTCCTTGTAAAAAGACTGATTCATTCGGCAATTGCTGCTGCAGAACAAAGAGGACTATAGCGGACCCCCTTTCAAACAAAACTCTCAGCTTGCCTAGCGCCCACCCCAGGGGTGCGTGCTTAGCTCTCAAAGCGGAGTGACGTTATAATTCGATGTGCCAGCCAGCCGACTAGCAAACGCGTGGATGTGCCTATAATGTATCTTTCTGGATGCCGCATATAGAGTAGTCGGCATGTCATATCGAATGGTTAAGCTTCACTCGTCACATGCCAAGCCTAACTAAAGAAAGCGATATAACCCTGACTATAGGACTGATTCAGATCCTGGATCTCTCATTCCCTAGCCTACGGTTACACTTAGCTTATTTATTGCTGTTGTTGATACGCGGGGCGTCACGGTCAGACTATACTCCCGTTAAAGATCGGCTACCGCCCTACGCTTATGCGTCTCCAATCTCTTCTCACTTTCCCTTCCTTTGTCCCTTTACGCCGGTTTATTAGCCGTGGAGTACACCTGCCTACTACCTTGCTTGGTGTAAAGCTTGTCCCTGCCTACGCTCCTCATTCTTGGCCGCTGCCAACCAACCCGGGCTACCGAACTGTGACTCCACCCCTACATGCCTTCTTGATAAACCAACTGCTAATTGGACCAAAGGGGCCCCACTAACACAAAAGGTGGGCCGCCCTGAAAGGCTTACGGGTTGAACTAACGAAGAGGATGGGCTGCCCTTACTAACCTTGACTGCGTTATTGGATCTAACGAGCAAATTAAGCGCGGGGGGCACCAACTCAATGAGTTGGATTAGCGCTCAAAACTGTTAGTAATTCGCAGAGTGCGCACTTCACTTAAGAGAACCTTACGTCATTTCTTTGAATTTGACAAGGCCCTGGAGCTCTATGCGCCTCTTATGCTAGTATACTGCCTTTATTTGCTTGCGCTCGTTACCTAGCGTCTCTACTCGCTGGATTGCTTTGTGTATACTAAGCCGCCTTTCTTCTTGCAGGTGCCTAATACTTAACTGCCTACGCCCGTTTATATACGTCCTATCCAAGTTCCGTATCCTAGCCAGCTACAAGACTGAAGAGCGCTAAGCTAATCTTTTTTTTCCATGCTAGCACCGCTTCTACTTCCATTCGTCGGGAAATGGGAAACCATTTCAATCGAGCCTCTTTAGCAAGCAGCGATGTGGCTGCTCTGATTGATGAGCTTCAAGCAGCTCTCTTTCAGACTGACTTCTTTTTTTCATGATAGTGCAGTGCAATTTCCTCTGCTTTTCACTATGTAACATCTAGTGAAATCGCACTACTGGAATGGAAGTTTTCCCCTCTTGCGTTGTGAGGTCCGCTTGGAAGGCATAATGCAAGTATGTCTTAATCCTATCGCTAAGAAGCTGCAATTTGATAGATTGCTTTGCTTAGCCCTTACTGTAGGGCTTTAGCCTGAACGAAGTGAAGCGCTTTAGCCTGAACGAAGTGAAGCGCTTTAGCCTGGTGAAGCTACAGAGCAGCAGGTCATTTGGTTGTTTTGTTGGTCTATCAAAGAGCGAATATCAAGCCTACCAGCCCATCTCTGGTAGGGGAATGCTTACACGCCCGCACGATTCGCTAAGTATGACGTGTAAGCCAAGTACACGAAGTTTGCCGGAGCCTACGTTCTGACTCATAGGTAGGTTGCCATTGAACGCGTTGATAGGTTCCTTGTTGCAAGGCAAGGTGCGGGTAAGAGTGTCCATAGCTAGCTTGGTTCGCTTTCCTCTTCCCTTGCCGCTAGGTATGCCAAAAAGCATATCGTCGACATATCGCTCATAGTCAACTGTGTCTTATTACAGTCCGTTGCCTTGACGAGCTCCGCATCCAACCACATGATGCAAAAAAGAGTGACGTAGGGGATTGGCGAAAGCACTTCCTTGGTGCCTTGTGGTAAGCCACGCTTAGCTTATAGTATAGCTATTGCCTGCCTTGCCTTGTCTACTATGGGAGTTGTAAGGAAGACAGAGACAAGGTGCACGACGGCTTGGTTGCTCGGACCCAGCAAGCCCCTTAGTTCTTGTAGCAGTAGGGCATGGTCAATCTGATCAAAGCACAAGACAACGTCCGCTTTTCTGACTCTATCCGTAGCAGGCCATCGCTTTAATGCAATTAATTATAAGACCTATAGTGGCCCCCGCTTACTTCGAAAACCATGCGAGCAGGATAAAAAGACTGGATCCAGTGCTGAGTCGAGCACTCTTGCCAGTGCTGACAATTGTAGCAGCCTGTGAAGATCTGCTGGCTGAGTAATTGAGCGCCACAGCCCTGCTTTTGGAGCGCCACACTGCCAGGTAGCTGAAAGGGTGCATTGGTTGAAAACGATAGGTGCTATTAAGGTAAGGATAAGGATGCGCTCTTGTATCGTCTTTCTCTCGTCTTTCGTGTGAGTCGCTTTGTAGAAGCATTTGCAGGATTCTGGAAATGCCAAAGCTCATAAAAGCAAGACGCTCGGAAAGAGGTATACTACTCCGTTTTTTCCCCCCTTTCCGATATTGTTGCAATGCAACTAAGACGGATACGACTGAAGAGCTAAAGCTAAAAAACGAAAAAGGCTTTGTTTGTTAGTTAACAACTCTATTGTCTACGCTTTGTGAGTCCGCACTACTGTTAAGCAGCTGATTAGGTGCAAACCTAATGCTTTGCCCGTTTTACTACTGAAAGCCTTGCTACCGCTTTGCTCTACCTACGCGCTGCCCCCAAAAAACCCCACCCACGCCTATAAGGGCGTGGGTGTGCGTGGGTGGGTGGGGTGAACACTACATAAGCACTACTAGATCCCGGGATACTATAGTCTAGCTAAAGCCCCTTATCGATCGAGTTGTTAACCCAGATAACGCTTTGTTCAAATAACGCAGCATAGGTGGTAGAAGGCATGGAACATATACTGCATTTAGGTCGCCACTCCCTAGCATAAGCCGATGCGTAGGGCAGCCCGTGACGCCTAGCCACTGCGAGAGTCAAATAATGCCTGCAGGCGCTAGAGGGCGGCGCCTCTGACTATCTGTAGCTGATGCCCTCTCTTTCTCCCTCTGTCTTTAGGAGTAGTATTGAGAGAGGCCCGCGCACACTCCCCTATCCCCTGGGGAAGAAAGCCTATCCTATCTATAAGCTGGCTTATGGTTCAGGTTGTTTCCGCCGCTGATCCTTACAGGTAGTGCGCCCTACAGGAAGGATTTCTGTCTTATAGCTCCTTCCGCACGCGCTATAAGGTTGGCCATCACTCATGGAGCTTTGCGAGGTCTCGCAGCGGTGTCTCCTTACGGAGGTCAGCCTATTCCTTGTCTGGTCGACCCGCCAGCAAGTACGTGGGGGCTGGGCCCATCTTCGGCAGCGCGCTTGTGGTAGGCGCGTGCCTACATCACCTAGCCCTACTGAAAGGGTAAGCATTATAGGTGAGTCTTCCGGAAGTTTTGCTTTTGAAGCTGAACTTAGTTCAGGCCCGTTACTGTAAGCGCTGCACTCCCTGAAAGCAGTAAACAGCTCTTATCCCTGTCACTGCTTTCAGGGGCGGGTTAGAGCTTTCGCAGGGGTCGGTCGACCTTTTGTGTTAGTGGGGTAGTGCCGTTGAAGACATATCCAGAGTATATTGTGTTTATAGGTCATTCAAAAAGAATTGGATCCCATTTCACCTATAAACAGCTTGACTACTTTCCTGCTGATGCGAGACTGACTACTGCGTACCCTGCCCCCGTAGAGGGAACCTAACCCGCCACTACCCTACCTTTTGTGTTAGTGGGCTAATACCCTATGCCTACCTACTACCTAAGCGGAGCGGATACTATGGTGTCTTTCTTTTCTATAGTAGCTTCCGCCCGGGATTATTCAAATTGGGAGTAGACTAGTGGGACCGATTGTTGGCAAGCTTGGTGTAGTCTTGAAAGCAAGATAGACAAGATGCAGGAAAGATGGCCTTACAGAGAGAGAGAGGAATGATATTTAAGGTGGCGTTTACATTTCGAAATAAATAGGATAGATGCTACTATGAAATAGCCTGAGTGCTGGCCTACACTATGCAGCGGAAGCTTACCCTACCGCCTTACTGTAAGGGGGTTCCTTTGACATCAACACTTCCTAACTCTTCCGTTTTGCTTTGCAGCGAGCAAAGCCAACGAAGCTTACCGCCCCCTGGGAGACGACGCTTTGTCTCTGCTTTGCTTACTGCTATCTTATAAGCAGTAAGGACAGACAAGACTCAACGAGCTTACCGCACTATAAGATGCTACTAATAGTGCGTGCGTGCGTGCGTGCGTGCGTGGGCTTACTATAAATAATTAAGGGCTCGCCAAAGTCTTTGTCAAAGACTTGCAAAGACTCGAGCCCTTACTATAAAAGTAAGCGCGTTGAGTCCTTACAGCTTACAGCTTATAGCTGCGAGCCCTTAAAGATTGCGCCTTACTGTAATGGTCTTTGCGAGTCTTTGCACTCAGCTTCGCTTCCTTACTGTAATGTTGCGCTTACAGTAGCAGTAGCCATCTGTAACCGCTTTTACAGTAAGTCGCAAAGCAACTTGAACGAACCAGCCCGCCCCCTGGGCGATACCGGCGGGTAAGCAGTAAGGGGCAAAAGGAACTCGCTTTGCCCTTACAGTAAGGCCCTTACTGCAACTAAGGCGTTCCCACTAACACTGCCAGGTAAGGGCAGGTTCGTTCAAGTTCCTTTGACGCGGCAGGCGGTTAGTGCAACAATCTATAGTAGTAATCCGTTTGCAAAATGCAATTGCTTCACCTCATGAACACATCGCCCACTTCTTGGCTGCTTGCCAGGATACTGCCTTGAGTGGACCCTTCTTACTCAGGCCGCTGTTCAAACTCTCACAGGACCTCCCATGGTACAGCAAGTTAGCTCCAGCCTAACTCACTTCATGGGAGCAAATGAGGGATGCATTTCTCGTTCTACAGCACCCAAAGAAGTGTGGGAATCACGGAGTTGACTCAAACGGAAGAGCAGATGCATGAAAAAGCAGCCGATTTCATCAACCGCTTACGGAAGCCTATAGTAAGTTTACATCGTCCTCAACCCATCACTGAGTCAGAAGCAGTTCGCATGTGCATGAACAACCTTCGACCGGCTTACACCCACGGGGCACCTCACTTTTGAAGAGCTTGCTTCCAAAGCCACAGAGTTGGAAAACTATCTTTTTCACATCGCCCGACGATCGTCGTTCGTTGACAAGGTGACTGATAAAGCAAAGAAGGATAGAACTCCTCATCAGACTAAGACAAAACAAGCCTGTGTGGTGGAACCTAGAACTTCCGGTGCTACCGGGCAAATGAGCCCAAGATCAACTTCTAGCCAAGCCCTTTCTTTGAAAGTCAAGTAAGCTCAAGCCGAATCTTCTCAAAGAAGAAAGGGTCCTCCAATCCTCTCTAAAGGCCCTTAGAAGAAAAGAAGCTTATTGAAGGAAGGCCTTGGAAAGTGGCGGGAGTGAAGAAGACGTATCGCTACATCCCTAGTGAGCAACGTCGGGAAGGTGATCCCATCTTTCAGCTAATATCAGAGGCCTTGGCAGGAGTCTCTCTCGAAGAGGTTCCATGTCTAATACTAAAGATCTATCCAAAGGTGGCTCTTTCTGCCACTAAAGCGGAGAGAAGACGGAAGAGGAGAGGCCCTGCCACGTCACGTCCTCCTTTACGTTCTCCTCTACGAAAGTTCGAAGCGAGTAGAGGGGCTTATCAACTATAGTTAGTAGTGGCTAGGGCTACCGAACTGCCAAAACTGTAGAAGCGGAGGCTACGTGAATCTCCTTTGGGGCTCCTGATGCTTGTGTAGCGTCGGGCCCTGATCCCTGAAAGAATTCGGCCACTCCGCCGGACGGGGAGGTCTACCCACGGGAGGGTGGGGGATTCCAATTCACTATGGTCAATTGGCCTCTGCGCGGCACTATAGGGTAGCGGCGGGAAGTGGGAGAATCAAGGGATTGATTGGAAAGGTTTTCCGGGCAACCGCGCCTGCGCCGCGCCTCTCATGTAAGAGGGTGGTAGGGTTGACTGTTCCGTTGGCCGATGGACGCGAGGCCTGTGACAATACAATAGTCTGTCAAATGGAATGCTTTGGATCAGAGAATCGCTATTCTTGGGAATGTTCTGGCCCTGGCTTTCATTTTAGCATCCTACTCTGGAGACGGAAATACCCACATGTTTTTAGCGCTGGACGGATTCCAGTCGTGACCCTGAGCCCGTGCCTGACCTGTTCCGAGTGCATTGGCCTCTGACCGATCGTCATTCAGACTTTTCTGACTTCTGGTTCATCGGTCATACGGCTCTTTCGGAGGTCACAACGCTCTCTTTCTCCAGGTCTTCCCTTGCCCCTACTGAACACCGGGGTCGAAGCTCAGATTCGCATCCCCCATCGGTCCTTTTTCTGTTAGAACTATACCAGATTGATATTGGATTTTCCTCCACTCTTTCTTACTCCTTTGCTGAGGGGGCGAGGAGTTGGCTTGGGGTTGACTTGCCCCCGGTAATCAGTAGTATGTCTTTGTGCGTGGTTTGTGTGTGTCTGGGGCGGCTTACACCACTATAGGAGTAGGTCTGGGGGCGAGCCCACTATAGAGGTTAGCGGTCTTGTCTTCTTCACAGTGACCTTGTTCAAAGCCCGATAGTCCACACTACTTCCGAGCAGCCAGGTAGAGTATAATCCCACAGTAGGTGGAAAAACGACTACGAAACCTAGGGGGGTAGCAAAGCTTCGTAGACGCGCTTCCTCCTTCTTTCCGTCCCTCCCCAGTGACAGGCCTTGTTGGCTTACCTTTACCGCTTAGTGCGGTCAGCCCCTCATCCTCACCAAAGCAGTGAATAGAATGCAAGCAATCCCATTTTTGTAGCAACAAGAGCCCCAATCCTTCCTCATTATATGGAATGGAACCTCGGATCCGCACTCTTCTCGGCCCCCCAACTCAAGCCGGTGCGGTTCTATAGTGAGCCGCTTAGTTCGTCTATTGGCTTAGCACCGCCATGACTTCTTTCTTTCTGACGTGCCTCGGCCGGATTCAGCAAGTGGCACTTAGGAAAGAGTGCAGAGGCGGGTCGGCGGCTGTCTGTGTTCTGGCTCCTTTCTCTTGTAGGCCTATTTCTGATACGCCTCTCTTGATCGCTACGCTCTTCTCGGTGATGAGAGAGGGCCCGGCCGGTTGGATTCAGTCAATAAATGGGTATCATCTGGCTTCGGCACCCGCCGCCTATCCCCATTCTTTTTGTACCTATGACTCTCCTCCCAAGGCCTTCTTTCTGATGAAGAAGTGCAGAGACCACACCCTGCCTCTCACCATCAAAAGAGGTTTTGAAACCTCTTCGGACGATCAGCGGAAAAGGAAGGAAGCAAAGCGCAGATCCGCGAGGGCCTCCGCGCCACGTGGGCCGTTGGGTGGTCGTTTAAGCATTCGAATTCTAAAGGCGGTGTCGCGTCGTGAAGGAAGAAAAGGAGCTGGCCAGTAAGAGGAGCCTCTAAGTGTGCCGCTTTCCTAATCCTTTCGATAGGAGAGCACCCCTTCTCCCGAAGTTACGGGGTCATTTTGCCGAGTTCCTTCGACATGGGACGAGCCCCTTCCACGAAGAAAGATTCTTTCTCGTTAGTGCCCCACTCCAAAAGAACCCACGGGGCTCCAAAAGCAGGGCTTTCTGTTGCCCCCGCAGTAGAAGCTTCTTATGAAATTCTTTCTTCACGGTTTGGCTCGCCAGAAGAAGACCCGAAGTCTTTGAAGAGCCATTTCGGTAGAAGGACCCTGCTGTGCAGAATCACGCTGAGATTCACCGTCGACAAGAAGACCCCCAGGGAAGGTCCATTCTACCTTTCCTCTCACGAGGACTAGGGGGATTCAACCTGAAAGGAGAAGAGGGCCTTGTCCCGCGCCATAGGTCTTGTCTGTCCCTTTCTCGTGGAGGTAGCCCCTCGCCCCGTGGGAGTAGGGGTGTCGCGGCCCAGGAGTCAAATACAAGGGCTTACTATACCCAGGAGGGGAATAGGTTCACAGTAGGCACCGGCGCAGGGAGTCAGGGACGAAGGTCTTTAGACTGAACGAAGTTCAGCGACTTGACTAATGGGCTGAACGTAGGTACGTAGGCCTTTAGAAGTTCAGCGAGTGCAAAATATGCTGAGCGTAGCGAAGGCGTGAGCTGAGCGAAGCGAAGTATTTGTAGAACGATAGTGTTCTTTTGGAGTTGGATGAGCGAAGCGAAGTATTTGTAGAACGATAGTGTTCTTTTGGAGTTGGATGAGCGAAGCGAAGTATTTGTAGAACGATAGTGTTCTTTTGGAGTTGGATGAGCGAAGCGAAGTATTTGTAGAACGACAGTGTTCTTTTGGAGTTGGATGAGCGAAGCGAAGTATTTTATGAACGACAGTGTTCTTTTGGAGTTGGATGAGCGAAGCGAAGTATTTGTAGAACGATAGTGTTCTTTTGGAGTTTGGTTGAGCGAAGCGAAATTGACGTAGGCCTTAACGATAGTGTTCTTTTGGCGAAGCGAAATTTCTAAAGACTGAACGTAAGTGAAGCGACATTCAATATGCTGAGCGTAGCGAGTGCAGCTAAGTAGGGCTGAGCATAGCGAAGGGCTTTAGCCTGAACGAAGTGAAGCGACACACTATAAGCGAGAGCTGAGCGAAGCGAAGGGCTTTAGCCTGAACGAAGTGAAGCGACACTATATAAGCTGAACGAAGTGAAGTGATATTTACTGAACCGAAGTGAAGCGACTTGACTATTGGGCTGAGCGAAGCGAAGGGCTTTAGCCTGAACGAAGTGAAGCGACACTATATAAGCTGAACGAAGTGAAGTGATATTTACTGAACCGTAGTGAAGCGACTTGACTAATGGGCTGAACGAAGTGAAGTGATATTTCAAACTTCTCGAAGTGAAGCGATATTTACTGAACGTAGTGAAGCGACACTACTATAAGCTGAACGAAGTGAAGTGATATTTACTGAACCGTAAGTGAAGCTTCAAAAGCAAGGCTGAACGAAGTTCAGTGATTAATATTCCGAAGTGAAGTGCAGCTATTGAACTTTAGCCTGAACGAAGTGAAGCGAAGGCTTAATAATGAGAGTAGATCAAGGCCTTCCAAACAACTATCATGCGTCAGATTCATGATATATATGGGTGAGGAGGATCGATTGTTCCACTTCATTAAGGGCTTGGTGCCGTGGGCTTCGAGCCTCGGAGGCAGAATGTTCAGACTCAGGGTTCGGCCGTGGCTGCAGCAGATCGGCTAGTGGACTTCCACCGGAGGAGACAGGAGAGCGAGGCCAAGCCAAATGGAGGACTACTCGAAGGTTAGCGAGGTTCCTAAGAAAGCCCAAGGTTATGAAGCTAAGAGTGAGGACGATTAGGAAAAAGACAGGTTCCTCAGTCTCGTATGTCTATACCACGAGTATCCATATACTAACTAACTAATGGTCTTTCTCAGCCAACTTTCCATTTCGAATCCAATAGAAAGGTACCATAGAAGACGCGGACGCTCTCTCAGTACACGAGAAAAAAAGGGAGGAAGCGAGAGAGCGTTCAAAGCGTCCGGCGTTGACTGCTGCCGGCCGTTTCTGCTTGCCATCCGGCTAAATCTTCTTTCGCTGGCTGGCTCTTGCTACAGAGTGAGATTTCTGAACGAGAGGAGTTGGTTCTTTCTTAATTCCAACTCGTCATTCGCAATGGAGATGGCCATCATTGTCATCCGGCAATGGGGGCTCAATCAATGGATCAGATCAAGCGACAAGAAGAAGCACCATGGGAATCATCCCCGGATGCGAGTGATGTAGACGATGGCGGAAAAGCCATTTTCTCCATTTGCCTATTATGGGAATTAACGAAGATAAAGGGGAGGAAAAGATCAACAGAGTGAAAGAGATGGATGAACGTGACGACGATGATCTTCTTGAAAGCATAGAAATAGTGGAAGATCCGCGAGGCCCTGATTTTAGCATTTCAGAAGCCGTCAAACTTGAATCGTGAAATTACTGGGGCTTTCAAGAAGATTGCAATCCATGTGTGCATGGACTACCTGGAGTAGGGTAGGGTTTGACCTGGATAATGACTTTTTTGCTGTGAAATTCGACTATGAGGACGCACTAAGCGGTGGACCATGGTTTACACTATTTGACAGTCAGGGAGTGGATCCCAGACTTAAACCCAGGCCACCATTGAACAAGTTTGAACTTGGGTTCGAATACCACGTTTACCAATAAGGAGAAGTTCTTGAAAGAATTTGGAATGGCGGAAAAACAGTCAAAGTAGCTTCAATTCTTTCGAGAGGGAAATTCGCTGGGGGTTGGTCTAAACCGCTTCTTCCGGCTATTCAGGTGCGAGGTAGTGTTTACCATGTCGAATATTCCGGGTTACATAATCTTAGCTTGAATTGTGGACTCTTTGGTCATATTCAAAGAGGCAGTCCTGAGATTCAAGAGACAGATTGATCAGAAGGATAACAATCAATCCACAGAGAGAGGTGATGGAAAAATCTACACAGAGTATGAATGAGGCTTTCTTTGGGGAGGGCGGTTCTGAAGAGCCGCCGGAATCTCCGACCCGCCGGAGAAAGGACCGCTATCAAAGAAAGAGCATAGAATCGTAACGGAACCCGACAAGGAAAGAGGAAAGAAGGGGGAGATTTGCTCTACTGGACAGTTTTGTGGAGGGCCTGGCCTGGCCAGGAGAAGAGCTGGCAGAGGCCAATAAGAAGAAGGTTAGTGGTCCTATGATATTCAAGGCTACCATTGATAAGAAAGGAAGCCACGTCAAATAGCATAAATTCTAAGGAGAAGAAAATGACAGTAGCGAGGAGGAGATGAAAAAGATACTAATACTAACTAAGGAGAGTGAGTAGAAATTCTACACAGAAAGAGCAAGGTAGAATGATGAAGGCCCAGAGTCAGAATCTTTTTGAGCGATTACTGCCTTGAAAAAGACTATTGAGTCACAGGAACGACTAGGAGCGACATAAGGAGAATAACGAAAAGGAAGTGGCGGGAAATGAAGAGAGATGAAACTTCCAATGGGGTGCGAGAAGGTTTGAAGCATCCAAGAATATTGGAAGGATCTTCGACCCGTATGTAACAGGATTGGAAGAGAAGGCCCTATAATTAGTGCCAGAGACAGAGATGATCGGCCGGCCCAATGTACCAGAGGAAATGATCTGTTAGAGATCAGTGCTATGCTATTTAGAATTTCGGCATATATACTTACCTGGAATTGTAGGGGAGCAGGTAGTGCTTCCTTTAAAAGAACAGCTACGATTCTGATAAAAAAGTACAAGGTAGATGTGCTGATGGAGACAAGAGTGAATGCTTCAAAGGCATACTATTGTCTCAGGAAAATGGGATTTGATAGTTCCGGTCCCTGGACAAGGCTGGCGGGGTGGCTAGGAGGAAGAATACACTGCACCCGCAAAGGTGCAAAAGAGACGTGACGCCTCTCATCATGGGAGACTCATGGTTATTAACAGCAGTATATGCACGCCCCAATGATAGTATGAAGAGAGAATGTTGGCAGAAAGAGGGGGCAGACGCAAGGGAAATACAGGCACCGTGGCTTATGGTAGTTTCTTTCAATGAAAGAAGGAAGAGCGAGGAGAAAATGGGAGGTGCACCAGCTTCTATCATGCAGATAATTTGATGAGAGGATGAAGGAATGTAAGCTGGCTGAGGTACACTCCGTAGGATTCAAATGAACTTGGCGCGGTCGGTCTTTATGAAATGAAAGAATCTTTGAAAGATTGGATATAGGGCTCTATGGAGAATGCAATTGGAGGAAGCCAGAATTCAGGTCTTACCCTGAAAAGTAGCAGCTCGGATCCCTCTATCAATTAGATGGCATTCCTCATATGCAAGCTAACAGGCCTTGAAGGTTGGAATTGGCATGGATGAGACATAACGATTTCGAGCGACTACTGTACCGGGCAAAAGGAGGGAATCCAGTTGACATATTGAAGCAAATGCCTAATGCAAGATTGGAATAAAAAGACTATGTTGAGAAGAAGGCGGAACAGAATTGTGATGCTTCAAGATGATGAAGGCAACTGGGTGGACGAGAAAGAAGCACTAATGCAATTAGCTAAGCAATTTGATAAGAACCTGTATACAGAAGAAAATGAAGAGGCAGAGTACATTGAATAAATAGTACGTTTTCCAATTATCCAAGCGGAGATCCTAAAGGGATCCGCTGAAATAACAGAGAGATAAGGAATGCTTTTTTCAGCATTGGTGCAACGAACGGGAGAAGATGGGTTTCCTGCAGCATTTTCTCACAGGAATTGGGAAAGAGCCGGAAATTGGTGGGGTGAAGAATGGATTAACAGTATCAATAATACGCTGCTGGTTCTCATTCCAAAGATTGATAGACCAGAGCAAATTACACAATTCTTACCCTTCCCTGAAATGTCTAATGTTATATAGAAGAGTATACCTCTTATTAAAGAAGTCAATAGGCTGAAACACTCCAAACCAAGCTTCGCATATACTTCTTGTAGCAAGGGAGATACTTCACCAAATGAAGAAGGAAGGGTAAGAAAGGCTTTTTCGCGATCCGCGCGACGCCATCTAAGCGCGGATCGCGGATCTCGGCGTATGACAGACTAAGATGGAATTGGATAGAGGAGGTACTGAAGGAAGGATACCTGAGGAGATGAGTAGAGTGAAGTGTATAACCTCTGTGAAGATGAGCATACGTAGGTATGGAACGGAGCCAAAACTTCTTCTTTTGTGCCATCGTCAGGCATTCGACAAGCCTCTATCACCTGGCAGTGTTAGTGGGTCACCTGGCAGTGTTAGTGGGGTTCTTTGCATGGAAAAGTTCTCGCATTTGATACAAGAAGCGGTGTTAGAAATGGAAACCTTTCCGAATAGGAAGGATGAGGCATCACCCATTCTTTGTTTGCAGATGACCTAAGGAGAGGCATCATTGGAACAGATTAATATCACTATGGAAGTGCTGAGTATCACTATGGTGATACAGTTCATGGCAGAAAGAAGACCAGGCTAAGACTCATCTGTCTTTTTCCAAGAATACAGAACATGCAAAATCCCATTTTCAGCATAACAGGGTTTAAGCAGACAGAGGACTTGGGTAAATACCTAGGCGTACCGCCCGCTTATGTATCATAGAAAGAAGAAGAAGGATTTCCATTTCATTGTGGAGAAAGTTCATAGTAGATTGGCAGGATGGAAGATTCATAGTCTTCGCATGGCGGTGACTCTAACTAAATTGGTGCTTAACTCTATCCCATTATATGCTATGATGGGGATTCCCAAATAAGTTTGCAATGAATTGGAGCAGAGGTGAAAAGGAGAAAAAGCAAATCCATCTAGTTAATTGGAAGGTGAAGCCACCGCTACGTGGGGAGGAGGATTGTTACGAAGCGAAGCTGGACGCTATGATTCAGGCTTGTTTAATGAAATTGGCATGGAGTCTGAAAGAGAATGCAGAGAATCTGTGGACAGGTCAGACACAAATACAATAAAGGAGAATTTCAATATGGCCGAGGACTAGGAGTCACTCCACTATTTAGTTTAGGGATATTAGCGATATATGGGAACTTGCGAAGGAAAGAGAGGTAGTGATAGTTGGCAATGGTTTGGGAACATCCTTCTGGGATGATAAATGGATAAGCCCTCACACTATTCTTAGAAAAGAGAGATCCCGTAGGAAATAAGTGAGGCCACGAGTGATATGGTTGCACAGAATGGGGAATGGGACTGGGTTCTCCAACACCACCAAAACCCCAACTAATTAAGCAGCAAATAGATGGTGCCACCACAAGCAGAAGACGGAAGAGAGAGGAGTGCTGCCCAGCACCCCTGTCCCACGTGGCGGTAAGAGCAAAGCTCTTTCTGCCCTACCCACCCCCGCACCCACGCCCTTATAGGCGTGGGTGGGGTTGTCGTTCGGTTACAGAGTGATTTAGGGTAGGGCAACCAGAGCAAGTGTGGAAAGCTATTTGGAGATGGAAGGGGCCAGAGAGAGCATTTCGGCCCATACTGCACACAGCGGAGGTGAGGAGGAGACGGGCATAGATCTGGGGTGCGATCAGTGTATAGACCCAGAAGATGTGATACATGTGTTAAGAGATTGTCCTACTGCCATTAAAGAGGATATTTACGCCATTAAAGAGGAAGGCCATGGTTTTTGAGTGCCTCCGCGAGAAAGTCATGACAGAGGAAAATCTGTCCTACTATGGTAGGGGTCTGCTGCTGTATGGAAGGAATGAGAGAGCACAGAGTAGCTCCATCTGTCTGAAGCACAGTGGCTTCGATCTTTCGCCCAAAGCGCAAAGGCAGGAGAGTATAGAACCTCGGAAACGGGATCGAACGATAAGAAGATGGGCTCTTACTGAGGGGATCAAAGCCAACTGCGACGGAGCCGGGAACCCAGTCGGGTTGTGGTGGGGAGAGACCATTCTGGGAACAGGATTAGTGGGTTCTCAAGGAAGGTGGAGTTCCGCCCTGGTTGCAGAAGCATGGGGTGAACGGGATTGGATGTAGCTTGGATGAAGGGTTTGAGGAAGGTCGTTGTAGAGAGCGATTCCCTTCAGATAATAGAATGGTTCAAAGGGGAAAGAGATTGACCTTTCAGCCAACGGCAGTATCTAACGCTTGAGGAAAGGAAGAGAGACTGGAACCTACGATTTTCGTTTATCACCAGAGAGGAAAGGAGGCTCACGGCGACCAGAGGGGGAGACGCCAAAGATCTGATCCGTTGAACCTGGGGGTAGAAAGGATAAGAGAGGATGGAATACAGGTGTAACTTGTACGTTGTATTGGGCTCCGGCCCCCCAACCAAAAGAAAGGTACCATAGGCGCGGAACCAAGGAAAAAAACCTCTTTCTTCCTCACCTCACGTCCAGGAGGGTCATTAGATAGGAATCCGAAGATGAAGAGAGAAAGAAGAAAACTACTGTGTAAACGAAAAGTCAGCATTACACAATCTCCAAGACCTTCTTTATCCAATATATTATATAGATACTACCGCAACCCCTAACCGACAGTGGAGGTGGTGGTAGTTTCGGTAAGGTTTTGAGGGCTTTTGACCAAACCATGTTGGCACCATTCAGGGCTTTCTAGAAAAGAAAGGAAGACGCAGCAATCCATTTCTCATTCTTCTTCCTGCGTTACCTTATTCAATGCTCGTCATACAACCAATTCCTTTCTTTGGGGGGGACCGGCGTCTGTGCTCCATGGAGGGAATGAGGAAAGGAGGTGATCCAGATTCATCGCGGCTATCCAAGAATGGAACTACCACCTTACCACCGCCTAACCGCGCCGCTCATGTGACACTGACCTTTGACTTACCAGTAAGGCTACAAAGTAAGGCTACCACCTTTAAACAGGCTAAAGCGCTGAACTTCTAAAGGCTAAAGCGCTTCACTTCGTTCAGGCTAAAGCGCTGAACTTCTAAAGGCTAAAGCGCTGAACTTCTAAAGGCTAAAGCGCTGAACTTCGTTCAGGCTAAAGCGCTGAACTTCTAAAGGCTAAAGCGCTGAACTTCGTTCAGGCTAAAGCCCTATAGTGTCTGACATGAGTTACTACAACTAAGACTGAAGGGAGGCACCGCGATTACAAGGACGCCCCGTGGGAGCCTGACAGTAGCAGTAGCGGCTCGTCAAGGTAGGGTGGTAGGGTCTCTGCTTTGCTTCGAACGCCTAACCTATAGTTTACTAAAGCATGCTAGCGCCTTTGACGCGGCAGGCGGCGGCAGGCGCTTTTCAAAGGCCTATAGTGTAGTGTCTGTCTATAGCTTCAGACGAGACGCACGCCAAGCCCTTGTCTATAGGTGCTAGCGAGACTCCTTTGCTCTTACCCTTAATAGGTATAGTAGGGGTAGGATGTCAAAGGAAGAACCTCGCCTTATATTAGGCGTAAGGTGGTAGGGTGCGAAGAGATAAGCTCGCGAAGTTGAGATAAGCTTTCGCTTTAGTGGTTGTTAGTCTTTGACAAAGCGATTAGTCTTTGCTCGTTCGTTAGTCTTTGAGAACTCGCTAGCTTATCAATAGCTCCACCCCACGGGGCGGTTAGGAGTAGCGAGTGCTTTGACGGAAGTACTCTTTTTAAAGGGGTGGATCTTCGCATCAGATGCGAAGACATAGGTAACGAAATAGGTAAAGGTGGAGCCCTCTCACGTAAGGCCCAGTTCCGGCCTTTAGTTGCATTGCATCACATTGGTATTTGATTGAGCCTAATCTACCCACGTAGCGGTAGCTACGGTAGAGAGAGTGGAACCAAAGCCTGTTGATTTCTCTCTTTATGGAGCGAGGACAGAAGCAGGGATAGCAGGAGCAAGTGTAGGCTTGTTTCGCACAGGCTACCGACGTCTTTGACGTTTGGCTACCCTGCGTTACGTGACGCGCTACCTGCCTGCCGGTCCATCCTTCTTTGTCGCACTATAGGCCTACGCTCTTACTACAACTAAGACTGAAGGGGTAAGTGGATTGCTAGGGTGATTGCTCCCACGGGGCGGTGCCTACCCGCACCGTGGGCCGCCTCCCCTACCCCTACCCGCCACGTGGTAGCGGGAACCCAACAAGCGATGTTTTGCATGCCGCCCCCAGACGCACTGAAGGAGGTACTATAGGCACTATAGGAGGCCGGAAGTGGGAGTCAGGCACCACCACTGCTTTTGAAACCACGTGGGAGTGAGCCAACAAGTGAAAGGCTTGTTTCGCACTATAGGGAAGGGAGCCCCCACAAAGACTGAAGGTAAGCCCCTTACCCAACAAGCGGGGTGGCACCGCGAGTCAGGCATGCGCCCCCAGACGCACTTCAGGTTCTTTAGACTGAACGATAGTGAAGCGTTACAGTAGCGCAAGGCTGAGCAAAGCGAGTGCAGCTAAGGAGGCGTGAGTTGAGCGTAGCGAAATTGACTTGTCTGAACGAAGTGTTCTTTTGGAGTTTGGTTGAGCGAAGCGAAATTTCTAAAGACTGAACGAAGTGAAGCGACACACTATAAGCGAGGCGTGAGCTGAGCGAAGCGAAGTATTTTATGAACGAAGTGAAGCTCGTTGGATGAGCGAAGCGAAGTATTTGATTCACGAAGTGAAGCTCGTTGGATGAGCGAAGCGAAGTATTTTATGAACGATAGTGTTCTTTTGGAGTTGGATGAGCAAAGCGAAGTATTTGATGAACGAAGTTCAGCTCGTTGGATGAGCGAAGCGAAGTATTTTATGAACGATAGTGTTCTTTTGGAGTTGGATGAGCGAAGCGAAGTATTTGATTCACTATAGTGTTCTTTTGGAGTTGGATGAGCGAAGCGAAATGTTTTCTTCACGATAGTGTTCTTTTGGAGTTGGATGAGCGAAGCGAAATGACGTAGGCCTTAACGTAAGTGTTCTTTTGGCGAAGCGAAATGACGTAGGCCTTAACGATAGTGTTCTTTTGGAGTTGGATGAGCGAAGCGAGTGCAGCTGAGTGGGATACATTTTACTGAACGAAGTTCAGTGCATCTTATAGTAGCGTGAAGTGGCGCACTACTATAAGCTGAACGAAGTTCAGTGAAGCTAAATGAAGTGAAGTTCTATTTAAAGCTGAACGAAGTTCAGCGCATCTTATAGTAGCGTGAAGTGATATTTACTGAACCGAAGTGAAGCGGTATTTAAATAGCCTATAGTGAATGGCTTGTTTCGCATGCCGCCGGCGCTACTGTAACGCTCCCACGGTGCGGTAAGCTACCCGGCTACACCCACGTGGGGGTTCAAGGTAGCGGCTACCACTATAGGAGGTAGGGGTGCACTATAGGCAGCTAGCACAAAAGGTGGTAGCCTTACTGTATAGTATATATAGTGTTACATGAGAGGCGAGGTTGACACTTGGGAATTTGCAGGTGGACCAAGGGGAAAACTTCCATCTTCATAGAGTTGACTTGAGAAGCTTAACGGAGAAGCCATTGGAGCCAACACTAAGTCCAGCTCATGATGTCATAAAAGAGCCGGAGCCTCATGACATGGAAGATGATGTGGCAAGAAGGGTGTGACATGGCAATGACTAGCCAATCATGGCGTCAGTAGGAGTGTGTAAGACACATGCCTCCACATGTAAGACACATGCCTCCACATGGCAAACACATGCCAAAGGCTTGTGACTTGGAACCCTCACATTCCACACATCATGGACACTTGGCAAGCATCAAGAGAAGCCTCATGCAAGTGGTCGGCCATTTTCTTAGCTTAGTTATAAAAAGCACACTTGAGGCCAATTACACACTATCACAAGGATTGGTGACTTGTCATGGAAGATAGCCACTCATCAAGGGGGCAGCCACTGAAAGAAGACATCCAAGCCTTCCATTTGAGGACATGAACATCGAAGAGAGGTCAAAAAACACAAGCCCGCTACCGCCCCGTGGGAGTCAGGGGCCCCCTTTCAAGCGTCAGGTAAGTGGGATCGGCGGGTTGATATTCAATGTCAGAGATCAAGGGCTCGCCAACAAGCGAAGAGAAATCGAGCTTCACTCAATCCAAATGGCGGTTTTGCCAGCCACACCACGGGGTTTTTTGAGCTTTCGCTCCTTTCACAGCAAGGTCCTTCTTTTTGGAGGAACATTAGAGTAGTGCACAGAATTGAGCTTCTTGAGGGGTTTCAAGGGACTCAGACATGTCGTAGCAGTTGATTGCACTGGGGAAGGCAGAGAAAAATCGGGCGGACTAGCATGTTTCTGGAGCCTTTCAATGTCAAAAAACCATATATACATAGCAGTCCTTGGCAGTCAACAAAATGAAAGTTGGCGTGGGGTTCCTCGCTCAGCAGACAAAGACCTCACTTGGCGGCTCCTTCCAGTCTTTCAATTACAATCTGATCTACCCTGGTTGTCTTTCGTTTCATCTGCATCGTGTCGCAAGATGAGAAGTTAGGGGGCCACTCAGGTGACAGGAGTTCGAGAATGTCTACAAGAGTGCGGGCTATTGGATCTCGGCTTTAGAGGTAATCCATACACATGGTCAAACGGCCAAAGAGACTCTTTCTCAATACAAGAAAGGTTTTCTCGCGTGGTGTAGCAAATTCAGCATGGGGGAGTTTCTTCCCGTTTGCAGCTGTACAACATCTCCCCAGACACCAATCTTCTCACTCCCCTATTGTCATTGGCTTCGGGAAGCGAGAAAGTGGACAGAGAAAGTGGGGCAAAGTCTTCCGCTTCGAAGAAATGTGGGTAACGAAGAGTGAATGCAAGAACATCATCTCCTCAGCGTGGAAGGGTGGGGCGAATTCCGTTGAGAGTAAGCTGGCTGCTTGTGCAACTCACCTTTCACATTGGAGTAATGCAATCTTTGGTGACCAGAAGAGCAAGACGAGCTCTTCAAACTTCAGGCACTACCACAAACCTCAATTGTATGTGAAGAAATGAAAGCAACAGAAAAAGGCCTTGATGAACTAGCGCTTTGGAGGAAAGAAAGTGGAAGCAGCGCTCGTCAGCTTCATGGTTGGAACAGGGAGAGAGAAAGACTAAGTTCTTTCACGCGAAGGCGACACCTTGTTTTCAGAAGAGAAACCGCATAGAGCTTATTGAGGACGAGGATCAGAGGCAACGAATAGGTGATGATCATACAAATCATCACCAGTCTCAACTTTCTATAGTCGGTGCTAACCCAATTGATGTGGATGCAGTTGCCGACGTCGTTAAAAACCGAGTCTCATGGGGGACCATTCTGACGAAGCCATTCACTCGAGAAGAAAGAATTGAGGGCAGATGCATCCAACAAAACCAGACGGAATGCCTGCCTTATTCTACCCTTATTCCACCATATAATCTGGGATGGTGAAGACGTCGTTCAAGGTGTCCTTGCTGTCCTTAACCATGGCGCAGACCCAACGAGTTTAAACATTCATATGCCTCCCTTGAGCCAAGGCACGCAAAGGATTGGAGCCCGCTACTACGGCTCTGCAACGTGATATTGAAGATGATCACGAAGACCATCGCGAACCGGTTAAAGCTGATCTTACCATCAGACGTGGGGGAGAACCAAAGCGCTTTTGTTCCGGGAAGGCCGGACAAAGCCTTAGTGGCATACGAGATCTTCCACTATATGCGCAATATATAGTGTAAGGGGAAGATAGGCTATATGGCTCTCAAACATGGCTAAGGCATATGACCGGGTCGAGTGGCCCTTTCTGGAAGCGGTGCTTAGATCAATGGCTTTTCCAAGTTCGTGGGTCTCAGTTGAGATGTGTATCAACAGTTTCCTTTTCAGTGCTTGTGAATGGGGCCCCGGGCGAATCAGCCTACTTCAGGGTTGCGCCAAGGGGACCCGTTGTCACCCTACCTGGCGCATCCTATGCGCCGAAGTTCTCTCCGCACTCATTCTCAAGGAACAAGAGAGGAAAGCACTACATGGGATCCGAGCACCGGCAATCTCACACTTCACTACTATAATAAGCGCGGATGATAGCTTTTCATTCGGGCGGAGAAGTGCATCAAAGCAGTCCTAGAAACCTACCAACTTCCGGGCAATGCATCAATTATGACAAAGAAGAAAGATCTTTTAGCCGGAATGTCAGAGTGTCCTATAGTGTCAACCGAAATTCAACATTGGTTGGGCATGAAGAAGGTGGATAGCCACTCCAAATATGTGGGACTCCCCACACTTATTGGTCGATCGAAGAAAGGAGTCTTTGAATTTGTCAAAGAGCGAGTTTGGAAGAAACAGAAAGGATGGAAGGAAGAAATGCTTTCCAAAATGGGTAGATCAGTCCTCAACAAATCGGTCGTCCAAGCCCACGTATGTAATGGGTTTCCCTACCTGCCTCTTTATGCACTCAACTATCATCCTTGATTAGTAGAGCTATATGAGGTGGGGTAGCAGAAAGGGAGAAAGGAAAATGGGTAAGATGGTCAAAGCTCCGTGAAGGGAAGACAGCGGAAGGGGATCCATTTCATAAAGCTCTATTAGCAAAACAACAACAACAACCTCTATAGTTGTAAGCCCACGCACACTATAGAGGCCCTTCAAATAACGCGCTTATAGTAAAGGTGGTGGTGGTGGTGCGGGAGCGCCCACGACGCGACACCGCCTTTAGTAGTGTGCGCCCACTCTGCGGTGGCGCCTTACTGTAGGGCTTTAGCCTGAACGAAGTGAAGCGCTTTAGCCTGAACGAAGTTCAGCGACTTTAGTACGAGGCGTGAGTTGAGCGTAGCGAAATGTTTTCTTCACGATAGTGTTCTTTTGGAGTTGGATGAGCGTAGCGAAATGTTTTCTTCACGATAGTGTTCTTTTGGAGTTGGATGAGCGAAGCGAAATTGCTAAAGACTGAACGTAAGTTCAGCGACACACTATAAGCGAGGCGTGAGCTGAGCGAAGCGAAGTATTTTATGAACGAAGTTCAGCTCGTTGGATGAGCGAAGCGAAATGTTTTCTGAACGAAGTGAAGCTCGTTGGATGAGCAAAGCGAAGTATTTTATGAACGAAGTGAAGCTCGTTGGATGAGCGAAGCGAAGTATTTGATTCACTATAGTGTTCTTTTGGAGTTGGATGAGCGAAGCGAAATGTTTTCTTCACGATAGTGTTCTTTTGGCGAAGCGAAATTGACTATGGCCTTAACGATAGTGTTCTTTTGGCGAAGCGAAATTGACTATGGCCTGAACGAAGTGAAGTGCATCTTATAGTAGCGTGAAGTGATATTTAATCCCGAAGTTCAGCGCTTTAAAAAGCTATTAACAACTGAACGATAGTGAAGCTAAATATAAGCGAAGGGACGAGGTACGAGGGCTGAACGAAGTTCAGTGTTTACTGAGCGAAGCGAAGTATTCATTTTGGCCTGAACTACGTGAAGCGGCTTTTGGGCTCCCACGGTGCGGTAGCGGCCTTACTGTAGGGGGGGTAGCCAAAGGTCAAAGGCGTCGGCGCGTGCGCTTACTGTAAGCTATAGTCCTTCGCATCCTATAGTCAGAAGTAGACGGCCTATAGTAGTGCCTCCGCGTGCGCTTACAGCTTATAGTAGTGGCGCTCCTATAGTCGCAAAGCAGAGGCCTCACCCCATCACTAAGGGGATTGCTTCGTTCTATAGGAGCGACCCGGGGGAGTAGGAGCTTGGTATGTTAGTGCAACTATAGCAGTGTAGCCTGTGCGGCCTACACTTGCTCCTTGGGTATGCCCTCGACTGGCGCGGTATTAAATGTGACGGAACCCGAAGATAGGCTTCACGCATGCGTGGATCATCATTGCGCCAAGTTCCTTCCTCAATCAGCTTCGTCTTCGTCTTCTTCGCCCGACTCTTCGTCTTCCTCTTTCTATCGTTCGACCTTGAAGCTTCTTTCTGACGCCCGCGACTTCCGTTCATCTTCTTTTGCTTTCCGACCGGCACCCATGGCTTCTTCATCAAGAAGAGCTACTGGAGGCTCTGGTGTAGCGAAATGCCTTCTTCCCTATGACCGGAATGCATATGGGGGCCAGTGACTCAACCTTCGAACGCCCAAGCCGTCCTGGATTTCATCCTTCCACAGGTGACCGAGTTGCCCTTAATGGCGGACTGGTTCAAGCCAGAGATCTTCCCTACCAGTCTGCGGTCATGGCCTCAGACGTTTTTTTCCTGGGTGGACAGGATGCAGGAGGAAAAGACCGACGACTGGAAGCGCAGGGGCATATTCCCCATTCTCATGCGGAGCCGCGAACTCTTCGCTTTCGACCCTGAGCTGTACTATAAGGCTTTCCTGGGTTTCTGGTCATCGGACATCAATGGCTTCGTCTTTCCGTTCGGGACGATGTCGCCGACGATATTGGATGTCCACGCCATCACCGGACTGAGCCCCTCCGGCTCAGAAGTTCCATCGATGTGCGACCACTACCCTCCTGAGATCACGATGGGCAAAGACAATGTGGCGTACTCGAACTTGATCAAGGCCAACATCCGGAAGGAAGGGCAAGATCTGACTAATGCCGAGCATCACGCCTTCCTCCTATTTGTCTGCAAATATTTCGTCTGTACCAACTCAATCCAAGTGGTGAAGGAGTACTCGTATTACGCTTCGGCCATCGCTGGAGGAGAGAAAGAGGCCTTGGCTCCCGCTGTCGACCTGGTCGATCAACACATTGTTGAACATGCTCAGGACCGGGGATTACAACCTGGGTACCATAGGTGGTCAACTATGGCTGTTGCAGTGGTGGATCCACCTCTACTTCCCGGAGTTCGGCCTGGAGAGCTTGCCAGACTCAGCTATTCCCGAAGACACCCCTTACCTTACTATAAGGCTTCGGTGAAAGGCTCTGCCAGATTCCAGTGTGCGGGTATTCGGCGGAAGCCGTAGTGAAGAAAATCCTCGGCTTCAGAGGTAGCCGAGGCTCTGTTCGCCCTTCGGCACCGTGTTGGCCCTGCAGGATGGTGAAGGCATCAGCCTCGACTTGCAGTGGGGAGTGAAGCCGAAGTCTAAGAATCGTCACGGCTGAGCCATCCGCAGTTCTTTGCTCGGCAGTTCGGCTGGGCCATCAACAGCATCTGATCGGAGAATCGGAACGAGTCTATATCGATGGTCAAGATAATAGCCGACACGACTCTGCAGACGATGGAGCCTTGGTGGTGCGTGCGAGCCGTTCCACTCCTGCCCTGGCGAAACCGAGGAGTTTGAAGACTGGTTGGTGGTATCCTGCGTCCTTGACCATCTTCGCGGAATTTGATAAGCAGAGGTTTTATACTGAACGAAGTGAAGCCCGTTTGTGAGCGAAGCGAAATGTTTGATGAACGAAGTGCTTATTTTGGAGTTTGTGAGCGAAGCGAAATGTTTTCTGAACGAAGTGTTCTTTTGGAGTTTGGCTGAGCGAAGCGAAGTGTTTTTAGAAAGAAGTTCAAGGGAAGGAGAAGAGGAGTCAAAGAAGACAGGAAGAAGAGGAAGAAGCAAGGAGGAAGGAAGGAAGAACAAAGAGAAGGCATGAAGGTGCAGAAAGAAGAGCAGACAGACGACGACAACAACCTCTATAGTTGTAAGCCCACGCACGCACGCACGCACCACTATCAGTAGCAGGTAGCATCTTATAGTGCGGTAAGGCCAGGTAAAGGCGGCGAGAATCTTTCCTATAGTGGCCTATAGTTGAAGAAGTGCGTTACAGTAGCGCAGGCTGGCGTCGAGATACGAAGGCCGATCCAAGAGGAGTGCCGAAGCAGTGGCGAAGGAAGCCGAAGAGCAGCTAATAAGGGAAGCGGCTGAAGAGGAGAGGAGAGCCGGACCCCACGCCACAAGCGTCGGCAGCCGAAGCCTCGACACTGGCTGACGGTCAACTCTGCCTACCTTCGGTTGCCACTACTATAAGCTCTCTTCTACTAACTTCTCTCTTTTAGTTATTGATGTAGAGAGCTACGTCAGCCCGACAGAACCAAAGCCCAGTCGCCCTGGTCGTTTGAAGATGACTGAAAATAAGGCCCGAGGGCGTATGCCAGGAAGGCTCGGAAGCGCGCTCAAAAAGAAGCGCAAGCTTCCGCCTCGGCACCGGAGTGTCCGGCGGTTGTCCCGTGTGAGACACCATCATCTGTCGCCGTAAGTGATTAACCGAGTGGTTTTGACTTGCTACTTCGGCTAATCAGACTCTTTGTGCAGGCCGAGGAAGCTGTGCCGACAGTCCCCGATGAAGGACCTGCCGAAGATCAAGTTCCTGAGGGGCCAGAAGTTTAAACTGTGGAACCCCTCAGACCTTTTTCTTACGGCTAATGAGTCGAGGGCACCGGAGCCTTCGACCGAAGAACAAGCTCCCGAAGCCTGCGAGCCGAGGGCGCCCGCGATGGGAGGCCTCCTCTGAGGCTTTGAAGGCTGATGAAGCGATGGATCCATCGGCAGAAGATGAAACCTCTGGAGCCACTGAACGAGCCTTCGGCAGCCGGGGATGGGAGTCTGAGCGTTCTCAGACTCTTCCTGTCGAAGATGCCGAAGGGACAGAGGTCGACCTTTTTTGCATGGCAAGCAGGCTCGAAGAATCTACCGATGGAGTTGAGGACAGCGAGCCTGAGAGACCTACCATTAGCGGCCTTGCTGTGGCAGAGGCCGAAGAGCCAACTGGCGAGGGGTCCGAAGAACCATCACATTCAGCCGATATCATCATGCCTGACGAACCCATTGGTTCAGTCGAAGCCGGCAGGCCGCCAGGTGATAGAGTCCTTTTTTAGTGGCAACCCACCGCCCCTACCGCCCCCTGGGAGCTTACACCCAGACGCACAAAAGGTAGCCCGTGTAGAGCCGGCTCCCACTAACATTTTGTAGCGGGAGCATGCCGCCCCCACTAAGACAGACGGGGATCATTAAAGTACAGTAAGCCCCTTACAGTAGTGCGCCACGTGGGAGTAGCCGGTGGAATGGCTGGGCTCGGCGGTCGCTGACTGGCGGACGGGACGAGATTCTTTTGTCTATGTGCGCCCCATCCTCATCTTTCCACTACCTCACTACACTATGGATGGCCCTTCCCACAACACTTTCTTATGCTGCATTGGGGTCTGTCTGGGTTTTATTGAAGTTTGCAGCCTTCGCCTTGTTAGCACGAAAGATATGCGGGGGCGTGCCAGGAGGTGCGCGGTTCGGCTTAACTGGGCTCACCGAACCTCCACCGGGTGGACGATTCAGATTGGGAGAGACAGGCCCTATATCCCATATCTGACTTCCAATCAGGCGATGGCGTGGCAGGCCTCCTTACCTTGATAGTAGCCTGACTTACTTTGATTTATGACGTGGCCTCTTTTTTTGACTTACTAAGCTATCATATCAAATGCAAGTTTGAAATGGGTGGGGTGCTCCTACTTCTGAAGCTTCTTCATTTTACGAAGTGGAATACAAAGTGGACAGTCCTTTGCCTTAGCTCGGGCTCGATAAAGCACTGCTCAAACGGAGCCCACTAACACTGCCAGGTAGGAAAGAATGACTTGTACAGACAGCCGGATAGAAGAGCTCGCCAGGCTCGCCAATGAGGTTGAAGAGAACAGTCTTATAGCGGTCTTATAGCGATCGCTGAAAGTCAGTCAATGCCCTGGCTTCAATGAATGAAGACCGATGTTCTACGAAGTGGAGATGATGTCGTCGTGTCATTGCTCGTGATCTATGTCTTCACCATTCTTTGACTTACCAATGCGCCCTTATGTAGATGAGAAGAAGAAACTTCGTTCCTTCAACTGGGCCACAGCCGCTCATCTCCAAAAATCTTAGTTTTGTTGCTCATCACTAAATAGTCTTCATCTCAATGAAGATGCTAAACGTTCACTTTTGATCCCTCAGTCTATTTGCATACATTTTTGGGGGCCCGGCTTGCAATGCTGCCAATTCAATTATCCGCAAAACCTTTTTCACTTGCTTCTGACTTTGGCTATAGTTACTTTGGCTATATGTAGTTGAAGTAGTTGTTAGGCCTTTCAAAAGTTTCCATTAGCATTAGAAATCGCCCTAGGGAGCACGAATGTTTTCATGTGATGCATTATGTCATTGTATGAATGAAGAACCTAATTTCCATATTTCTATAGTCATTCATATGGTAATGAATTGTGTTCAATTTATGTATCGCTAGCCGCTAGGACATAGAATAGACTTTTTTCCAATAATGATGGGAAGGCCTTTTCCGCAATTCTCTGATACTCCCACGGGGCGGTTCCCTCGCTTCATTATTAGTGAAAGAAAGAAATAGAAATATCTTTTCCATGGGCCTTCATTCATAGGTGCTTTTCACCTCTGAGTTATTGGATTCTCATCTTTGCTTTGACTTGAATAATACCGATCCTTCGATGGTTCAGCCCAAACCTTTCACCCTCGGTGCCGAAGGTTGTCCTATGCATGCCTTCTTTATTATGTGGATGTGGTGTGGGCGGCGACCTAGTTCCTTCCAGGCTGAAGCCCTTTATTATGCGTTGGATCCCAATCCCACTCCAACCTACCAAAAAAGAAAAAGGAAAGGGTTTAACCGCCCTTCGTTTCTTGCTTTCCCTTTGCTTCGGAACCATCTCCTTGTACCATAGCTCCAACTTCACAATTGAAGGCCCTTACCAAAATGAAGAATACTTCTCATATTCCTTGCCCTCATTTGCATGAGCTGGAGAACCTCTGACTTTTTGGAGTCACGGCAACCCGCAGAGCCCACCTCGACACATCCGAACAAGCCACCTGTAACTACTCGGCATCATATGGGGACACGCACACAAGATGGGACCCGTCGTGAGAAGGTCCCCCTCTCCTTGTTCAGTACTCGTCATCCTATGAAAAGTGGGCACTACCGCCCCGTGGGAGTAGTGGCTACGAAATCCAGCTGAGCCGAAAACACTCAAATCTGCGGGACCCCAAGACGAAGACAATGCGCTTTTTCGAAATCAGACTTGCCATGAACGTTATTTATCTTATTTCTCGGTTATATATAGGGTAGTGATGGCTCAATCGAAGGCTATAAGGCAGGGTTGGTGGCAAAAGGAACTACACTACACTACTATTATATTAGCAGCAGCAGCAACCCGGATTTCAAAGAGAGATTGAGTCCGCGGCTACAATTCGAGTGGTATTATCCATCGCCCTATCTCGACAATGGCCAATTCTACAATGTTCCAAATTCTTTCTACAATGGATTTCTCTCTGAAGAAGTGGATATGGAGCAACCGCCGGGGAATCTCATCCATCTCATCTTTGTCGATTGCATAAAGCGATTGTTGGGCTGCGTCAAGCGCCACGAGCATGCGGTTCACCACCTCTTTTTTACTGATTAGGCATTGAAGCCTATCGATCCCCGCTCTCTCCTTCCCGGCCCTCTTGCTTACTATGAGTGAACTTCCTACGAGCCCATGCGCGATCGTTCAAATAGATAGGGTTCGACGCGGATACTATTGGATTGGATACAGTATGATCGATCTCAGTCATCATTTCGAGAGTGATTGTGTACTTTGAAAGAGGAAAGAAAGAGGAAGCACTTATAGTAGAAGCGCTTTAGTTTCAACTTACCAGGAAAAAAGAAAAGAAATAAGATGCCTAACCGCACTATAAGAGGTAGTGGGCCGCCTAACCGCCTAAGAGAAATGCAAAAGCAAAAATCAGTCCCCTACTACTTACTACTCGACGATTCGACCATGAATGGTTGGTGTGGCTCCTATTCCTCGATATGCCGGACCTTCTTCTACACTACCACAAGTTCTTCTTCCGATTTTCCCTGAACCCTGAAATTCCATTGCCCAGTAACTGACGAATTGGATGCTCCAGCTTCCAGTTCCGAAGGAGCAAAGGGAAAGTCCCGCACTACTATAAGCCCATGCCTGAGCCCAAAGGAAAAGTGGATGATTAGTCTGATCTTACATAGCCTGATCAGTGTCAAAAAAGGCTTTCCTGGGCTATAGGGCTCCTTGCTCACTTTATGAATGGCAAAAGCGCTTTCTAATTCTTTGAGAACTCTCTTCTCATCTCTAACAAGCGGATAGATTGCAGCATTTCTCTTTGACCGAGATCCTAATAACTTTCTCACTGGATCTCAAACCGCATGCAATGGAAGGAAGAAAATGGAAAAGGGCTGAAGAAGCTCGACTATAAGGAGAGGGAATTCTTCCAATGACTGCCAGGGAAAAAGACGGGCACGGGGCACTGAGATAGACGGGAAAGACTCCTTGGTGGGGCTTCCTAACGTTCTAGTTTCAACCTCTCATTTTTGCTATCAAGAAAAGCCGGCCTATCTAATGAACTGACTATCATACGTCAATCGCGTCGCTAATCAGCGATTCATTCCTTTCTCGTTGTCGGAGTCGCAAAGAGTGAAGCGTGTCGGGGTCTTTCCTTCAAAGGTGACATGATCCCCATAGATCGAATCCATACTGAAAACAAAGAAAAAAGGGCCCCGGCCCGGCTAATAGTTAAGCTAAGCTAGATTTGTACTTTGGAAAGATGGCTCGTCAAAGAATAGGAAGAGGGACTGACTCAGAAAGAGTGGTCTGAACGGAGTATGCGAGTTGCTATTCGAAGTCCGAGACATCCGTAGAGGTACTGGTTGATGGTTTATCCGAGCCTGACAACCATCTTCCAACTCACGATACAAACCAAATCTCTGGTAGGAATGCCAGCCAAATCTTGTCGGGAGTAGACTCAATTATATGAGGTGACATCCTGCTACTTCTTGCTCTGACGTTACTCAGAACTGACTATCGGAGTCAAAGTCGAATTGTCAATCTCGGTCTCAGCGGGTTTTGATACTGGTGTCGACGTAAGTACGGTCAACTTTGACGCCGCTGGCAAGACTCCTGCTGCAAAACGTTCCCACATTGGGGCCATAGACTCTTTCTTTTCTAGGAGTTTATGGTTATGTCCAGAAGTGAGCGCTCGCGCGATAATGTCCAAAAGTGAGCGCATCCGACTAGCCCGGCAAGGCAGTAGATACCACTCGATACGTGAGGAGGATCTCTGTCTTTATTTGATCCCAAGAAGTGTTAGAATGAATGCGACCTCAATCGGGCATTCGTGCCGGTCAAAAAGCTAAATCAAGTTTTGAACGAGGTGTCGGCTTAACTTCAAATAGCGTGGCCGAAAATGGGAAATAAGGGCGCGGCTGAGAATGAGGTCCGCGGCCGAGACGGATGATGAAGAAGAACCAAACCCACTCGGTGTTGAGGCGGTCCATACGAGCTCACAAGCCACCCGGTACTCTCCCTCCCTACACTAGAAACTCATGACCGATGCGCGCAAAATCCCAAGAGGCGGTTGAGTCGTGTGATTCGGTCGAGTGGGAGCTAGCGATGAAGGACGAGTTGAAGTCGCTAGAGAATAACGAGACATGGGTGCCGGTTGCCGGAAGGGAAGAGGGCACTACAAAAGAAGTGGGTCTACCGAGTCAAGAAAGAGGCTGGTGGTCTTCAAACTATATCTGAAAAAGGGGCGCTCGTATACTCCTTTTCAATTCTTCTTTTACCTTTGACTTTGAAATGTCGTCAAAGGCTTTCTCTCAGTTAGCAGACTGAATCAAACCTTTGATTGAATCTCTACTCTCTATGTAAGTGCTGGCTACCCCGTCAAAATAAGCAAGCCTGTCCCGGCTCGTCTTATAGTGCCGGGCTCCAGATGAGAGATTGAAGAAGAAAGCTATGTATGCCCGCCTTTCCTCGAAAGGGAGTTGCAACGGGCGAAATTCATTCTCGAAGTAGAGCCCAGGTGCTTATACTATGAAAAATATGCTCTAAACGAGAGTCACAGCCTCAAGAAGGGCATTCGTGGATCGACGCTTCTCTCTTTCTACGTTACTTTCAAGCTTCTACGTTCTTTCAAGTCAAACTGTAAAAAAGGGCACCTTACGTCATTGTACACTAACTATTTCGTTGATGCACAAAGCCTATAGGCTAGGCAATCAGTCATATCTGAATGACTGACTGGGGCTCGAGATGCGGAGTCTAGAGTTGATGGAAAACTCTATTCAAAGTAGAGTAGAGTCATTCAATTCTTTCCAGGTGGTTGGTATTTCTAGAAAATAGCATGTGTCAGCATGAGTTGATTTGGAGTTTTCTTGCATCGAGCCACGCGAATTACTGCATGGGGAAGGAAAGATGAGAACGATTCATCTGAGTTCTGAATGATGATTCGAAGGAAGTTATTCCAGATTTAATAACTTCTAGTTGACTAGCTGGTCTATAAACATTTTGATAGACGAAAGATCTGGCAGTAGTACGTATTGGTCGGCACCTTGGTTTGGCTCTTTATCGATCATCTATTCATATGGACTGGACCATATGAGTGTTCAACTTTGATTTACTTTGACTAGTGAGGAAGCGACTAATACTAAAAATAAATTCTATCTTTTACTGTAGAATGGTTTTTGATTCATTCAATCTCCAACATCAAACTCACCTTGGACTCGGTGGTTTGAAAGGCTTGATATTCACAACTCAAAGAGCGAAGGTCTTTAGACTGAACGAAGTGAAGCAAATATAAGCGAAGGTTTTATACTGAACGACAGTGAAGCTCGTTGGATGAGCGAAGCGAAATGTTTTCTGAACGAAGTTCAGCTCGTTGGATGAGCGAAGCGAAATGTTTTCTGAACGATAGTGTTCTTTTGGAGTTGGATGAGCGAAGCGAAATGTTTTCTTCACGATAGTGTTCTTTTGGAGTTGGATGAGCGAAGCGAAATGACGTAGGCCTTAACGTAAGTGTTCTTTTGGCGAAGCGAAATGACGTAGGCCTTAACGATAGTGTTCTTTTGGAGTTGGTTGAGCGAAGCGAAATGTTTGATGAACGAAGTGTTCTTTTGGCGAAGCAAAATGTTTGATGAACGAAGTGTTCTTTTGGCGAAGCGAAATGTTTGATGAACGAAGTGTTCTTTTGGCGAAGCGAAATGTTTTAGAACGAAGTGTTCTTTTGGCGAAGCGAAATTGACTACAGTCTGAACGATAGTGTTCTTTTGGCGAAGCGAAATTGACTACAGTCTGAACGAAGTGAAGGTACGTAGGCCTGAACGAAGTGAAGCGGCAACTTTCTAATTGCTGAGCGTAGCGAGTGCAGCTGAGTAGGATACATTTAACTGAACGAAGGTACGTAGGCCTGAACGAAGTTCAGTGAAGCGCTTTAAGTAGCGAAGATATTAAATATACTGAACGAAGGTGCGGAGAGCTGAACGAAGTTCAGTGAAGCTAAATTTAGCGAAGAGATACTAACTGAGCGCAGCGAAGTTTTCAAAAGATCTCTATCTTATCAGATAGAGGAGGTTTTCAGAGTTGGGAGTTTGGGTTGGGTGCACTACTATAAACTAGCAAAACCCCGCCTCCTTATTTACCTCCCGTTCTCCTTTCGATGGAGTGAATCTCACTTTGTTGCTTCAAGCCATTCATCATCCCACTGTCTTACAGGCAAGTCTACACCTTCATTTCCGATACAAAGGTATCGCATGCAACAATGCCTTTCGGATCATTATAGTACAGTAAGGGAGGAAGGAGGGGTTAACAAAGGACTCAAGAGAGGTTGGAGGGCCATAGGCGCCAATGCCCGTGACAGAGTCCGAGTTCAGTAGTCCGCAGTAGTTAGGAAGGAAGCGTAGTATTGAGTGGGAGTGGTGTGCAAGTATAGTTTGCCATATCTATAAGTCTGGACTTTTAGCTGGGTTGCGATCGATACAACTATAGTGCCGTTATAAGCGGATCCTGGCAGTGTTAGCTCTGCGCGCACTACTCAAAGTGTGGGAGCGTCTATAAGTCAATCCCACGGGGGTGCTTTCAGTAACACCGCAGAGTGGGCGCAGAGTGGTAACCCACGCACGACGCGACACCGCTATTAGTGCAGCAGTAGCCTTGCCTTACTCGGGGTGCCTCCCGCCCAGCCTATAGTGCGTGGGGATTTCATACTACTATGGGCTATAATCAAAGGACAATCTGCCTAACCGTGTGGGAACCCTGGTAAACTATAAGGAATAAGGCGGTCAAAGCTCGATCTCCGGTGGTCTGGAAATTCCTACTGACGCTTGGACAGCTTATGTGGATCGGCATGAGGATCAGGATAGGGTAATGCTGAATAGACTAGATCCCATTGGCCAGAATGCAGGGGAAGGGGCAAGGATTAATGCTTTAATGAGAAACCCAGTGTGAAAAGGCTTTGTGTAAATACCCTTTCATCTTCTTCAACTATAGGACTGAATCCATAGGTCGGACTTCTATCTACTGCATTAAGAACATTCTTCTTAATCTCAAGACCCGGGGAACCGCCCGATCCTCTGGGGGATCGAAAGGGTAAGCATGAAATTGAGGCGCAAGACTTATTGCGATGAAGAGTCTATAAGAGCTAAAAAGGGTATGTCTGAGGAAGGCTGTGATCAGCTGGAATCAGAGGATGAGGAAGTTGTGTTGGCAAATGACACTATGCTGGTCTCTGTTGATTATGCCGGGTTTGAGGCTTATGTTATCCGTGCGAAGGTTAACGTTTGGAAGAGTAGAGGAGCTGGGAACACCTTTTTCTAATGCTAGAGAATTGAGGAAGATGACTAGAATGTATAAGCCGGCTTTTGGCGGGTCGTCCTCGCCAAGCCACGAGTTAGTGGTAGAAGGGGAAGGGCTAGTAGATTGGGATTGAAGTTCGCTCGGATCTCTGAAGGGATACGCTGGGGTCATTTGGATAATGTGGAATGAGGCAGGTATTGACATTCAAGTGGTGGAGAGCCATAAACAGTTTGTTTATTCATAGCAAGATGCAGCTTCAGTATTCTTTCCCTGGTTCTTCACTGCACTACTCCCATAGTTGCCAATCCACATGAGAATGAGAGAAGAGAATTGTGGCCGCGGCTTTAGTGGTAGGGCAAGATATTGCTGTTGATATGAGAGAACCTTGGCTATTGGCAGGAGACTTTAATGACATAGCTCATGTCTGGGAGCGCTACCTTTGACGCCTTACTCCCACGGGGCGGGTGCCTCCTTGTTGCGGACTACAGTCAGGCGACACGGCACGGCTGCCCCGTGGGAGCGGCTCTACACTCCAAAAGCAGCCCCGTGGGAGTAGCAGGCAGGTAGCCTTACTGGGATTATAGTAGGGCGCCCCACTAACACAAACCCTTGACCCATTGGCCCGAGTAAGGCAAGGCGCGGTCATATAACACGAATATAACACGACCTTATAGTAGTGCTAGTAGGGGCTGGCCTGTGGCCGTTGCTCCCTTTCGTTTAATGGAAATATACAAGGCTCCTTGGCTGAGCGTTGCAATACCTGCTCGGCTGATGCATGGTTGTCAGATACTATAGGCGACGCCGTTCTCGTTCACCCCTGCGTCCGACCCACACGAGTCTTCGGTCTCTATTGCTTCCATCCGACCCTTCCTCATCTTCGTCCAGGGCAATTAGGGCGAATCGCAATATCCTTGCCGAACGAGCCCGCTTTATGATCTGCTGGGGCGCAGCAAAAGGGCTTCTTTCGGCATTCGTCTGTGGCCCCCTAGGGATCCGTCAGTGATCTGCCGTCGTGGGTAGCTGTAGGACTGAGCTCTACATTTGAGCGCCCTTGATGCCTGGTCCGCTTTCCAGAACCAGCTTACCCGACCGGATCATGAGTCCCTCTGGGTCCAGGATCAACGCTCCGAAACCTGTTGCACAGCTGTCAACCCGCTAGTGGTCATTGCCGAATGGACTTTGGCCGGCTTACCCAAGTCGCTTCGGTGAAGCCGTTGGGTCTTTGGCATGATTATGCCTCGGGTCGTGGCTCCCCCCGTTTCTAGCCACCCCGGCTATTCTCCTTTTGGCCATCACACAGGACCTGACCCACCTTGTCGGTCGAGGAGTCTTTCGGCTGCTTCTATGAGCGTGCCTTGCCGAAAGTCGATTGCCCTCGCAGGCCTAGACAATTGTTCGACTGATTGGTCCATATCTATGACTCGGCAAACCGGAGAACAGGGGAATTCGGTGGCCTCTCTTTCTAACGCGGCTTCCCACTCGGCTCGGCAGCCTACGGCCCGGCGGGCCTGTGGAAACTTGTCTTAACGTCACCCCCTTCCTCCGGGGTTTGTCTACTGTCTCGGTCTCTGGCCTCGGTAGGTACCCTGCCCCGGGACACCAGGCCATCCCTTGGACCAGATGTGGAAAGGCGCGTCCCCTCAGCCAACCCGCACATTGACAGCCATTCCCCCTTGAAGAAAGGCATCTCGCTCCGAATTCCTCGCCTGCCAAATCAGTCCCTTCTGGAGCAAGAGGATGCCTTAGAAGAGGAGCTAGATGAAGGGACGGACTGCCGAATTCGACTCGGCGGCCATTGCTTGGAAAGACAACTTGGGTGCCGGGCAGCAGCACCAGCGAAATGTGCAGCAGCCCATCTGCTCCCAGGTTTCCATGCCCCTTCGGCTTGGCGATGAAGCGGATCTCTCGGCGCTTTCTCTATGACGACAGTTAAGGATATTTTCCTTCGGCCTGATAGTCACTTCCAAATCAGGCCTGTAGCCACTTCATTGATCGAACTCTCTTCCTTCCCAGGATAAGAGATTTGGAAGACCTTGAAGATCTCCGATACGCCCCTCCTGGGATTACCTGCTTAACCACATAGGGGCCTTCCCAGTTAGGTGACCACTTGCCGAAGGCATGGTCTTTTGTTCCTATCGGCTGGATAGTCTTCCACACTAAGTCGCCTTCAACAAACCGTTTGAACTTCACTTGTTATAAGCTCTTGCCGCGCGATCCTTGTTCAAAACGGATATAGTCTAAGGCCATGAGCCGATCCTCGTCAGCCGAATCCAACTCCATACACATAGCTTGTATGTAGTCGGCTGAGAAGAGGTTGTTCTCTTTCGCCACCCTGAGGGACTTGGCAACCACCTCCATTGGCAGGACTGCATCATGTCCGTAGGTTAGCCTGAACGGAGTTAGGCCAGTTGCCGTGCTTTCTTTTATATAGAAAAGGAAAAGCCCATTGGACTGAGGCTAGTGCCTCATGCCATCGCTTCGCGTCTAAGGTCTGATTATGAATTGATGACACCGCCCCGTGGGTGGCCGTGGCCTCGGCTTGCCCATTAGCTTGGGCGGTGTAGAATGTATCATCTTAATGCCGAGGGCGAAAGCCACCACAGCCTGTGAAGACCGTACCTTGATCGGCTGTTATGGTCTCTTCCAAACCTGTAAATTCAATGCTTTCTAATGAACGAGATCACATCAGCCTGATCTACCGACACCATCGGCTGCGCTTCGACCCATTTGGTGAAGTAGTCGGTAGCTACGCCACCTTTAGTTGTAGAAGGCATGCTTCTTTGACGAAGGAGGACTTATCTTGCGGTCCATAGCCCAACCTCGGAACGGCCAAGGCTTTACCTTTAAGCGGGTGGAGCTCTTCGGCGGGCACCCGTTGGAGAGGACCGTGCTTTTGACATGGTCGACACTCCTTGGCGTAACTGAAGCAATCGGCGTGTCGGCCAGGCCAATATCAGCCGTGCCGATGAATCAGCCAACGCCGGCCCTTATATGCAAAATAGCTTACCAACGCATGCATTGGCATTCTTGACCTTATAGCAAGCCCCGCTGAGCCCTTCATGGACTTCGGCCATGACGCGTTGGGCTTCGTCGCGATCGAGGCACTTAAGTAATAGGCCTTGGTGCCCTCGCTTGTACAACTCAGAGTAGTACAGCTCCCACGGGGCGGTAGCGCTATAGTAACGCAGGGTAGCCAAACGTCAAAGACGTCGGTTCCAAGGTAGCGGTGGAAGCAGTATCCCTGGCCCGAGTCTTAGGTCAGCATGTAGCTTCCTTCATTAGGAAAAGTCTTGTGTGTCGGTTTTCTGTCCCCAGAGACAGAGTGATAATGGGTCTAATTTCAAGAATGAGAGAGCTCTCTCGGCCCAGCTTCGTCGCCCCCCCAGGGGGCAGGCAGAGGCAACCAACAAAACCCTGATAGGTATCATAGAGAAAACCATCAGTCAGGGTAGAGCTTGGCATGAAAAGCTCCATGATGTGGGCATATAGGACTTCCTTTAGAACTCCGCCACACCCTTTGAGCTGGTATACGGTACTGAGGCCGTACTACCCATCCAAGTCCAGTTGCCATCGCTGCGTATGGCCGCATTCTTGGAAATGCCTTGTCATGCCCAGCATGAGGCCAGGCCCCTTTGGCCATCCTAGATGAGAGGCGGCTACTAGCCGCCGAACATGCCCAGTCGTACCGTAGTCGTGTCGCTAGGCGCCAGTGCATGAGCGGAAGTTCCGAGTAGGTGATCTTGTTTTGAAGCAAAAAGATCATCGTGGTCCTCATCCACTAGGTAAGTGGCGACCCAATTGGGAGGGTCCTTTCGTGGTGAGGAGAGTGACTTCGGTCATACAGGCTATTTATTCAGATGGGCGGACCCCAGGCCATTCGATATCTGAAAATAGAACATTTTCCACGCATTTTGAAATGAAAGAATTTCATGAGATTGACTGACTTTTTCTTATCTCTGACTGCTTCAAATTCAATCCTTTTGACCGCGTTTTCACATCTTTCTATCCGGCCTAGGAAGGCGTCAATGCCTCTGGTGTAAGGATTCTGGTTTTTGAGATTAGAGCTCGGACCTATCCTTATGATGTCTTAGTCAAAGAGACCGGTTATCATCTACTTTCTTTTTTCCCTGTGGCGGCCGTACTCTAGTGTGATGGACTGGGGTGCGCTCTGCACAGAAGAGGGAATGGGAGATTTTTCAGGGTAGTGAGATATGACCCATTGTGTGCTGAGAGTTTGACTTTGAGAGAGCCTTTCTCTTTTCTATTTCTACGCACAGGGAACGATGGACATGTGTCCTAGAGTCCTTGATGTGTTGAAAGCACCACAGGGCCGAGAAGGCAGTGCCGGGCATCAAAATAGAGAGACACAATTCTTTATTACAGGGCATACAAAAGGACCAGTCCGAAACAGTGCATTTGCATTCCGCATTAATTATTCGGGCACATTGCACAAAGTGCTCAGTCTTCTGACGCTCGTGGCCCGACCGCTTGAGGATTAGGCTATCAGTCTCCGATTCCTCGTACTCTTAGATGCTATCTTGACTCTGTTGAGTGCGGGAGTGCGATATTTGGTGAGTTGGGTTGCGGGAGCCAGAAACCTGTGATCCAGGAGTTGGGTGTAAGGATTGAGAGTCTGTCACACGTCAGGCTCCCTAAATTCATTCAGTCTTAGGCACTTGGCTATGGCCGCAGCACCAATTAGCTAATAATTTCAGTGGTTTTATCCTGGTATTGACATCGTCTGTCACGAGTACCTGTCGAGGGAAAGTTTGAGTCACTATAGGCAGGGTAGTCTTTGTTCAGCTGGATTTGAAGTCAAATCTTTCAAAAGAAAAAAGATAGCCAGTACACGGGCGCCTACAAAGGATGGACGTTCATTATGTGCTTGTCCTAATGCCTTGACCTTACTATCATCCCCCATTTAGCTTGTACCAAAATGAATACCTTTTCCATGTTTTGGGAGATAGGCCCGGGGCATCATACTTGTCCCACCGGGCATTGAGCCTCACTCGCCCTACTTGGGCTAGATCTCCCAGAGCCTTTGTGTTCTGACCATCTGGGGCATTGATCTGTCCCACCGGGCATTCAGTCTCACGCACCCTTGTCTTAGGCCCCACCATTCACCCCGGCTTGGTCTGATGGTGTGACCATCCCTCTCTGGTTGGCGACCGTCCCACCGAGCTCTTACTTCACCTCACCCAGCTAATCCCTGAGCATTTTTCCCAGGACATCCCACGACCCTCACTAGGTCATTTCTCCTGACTTAGCTAGCATGAGGATCCTTGCATCGTCCCACTGGGCGTGCTGGGGAGTCCCTCATCACCATTGGCATTTTGGATCCCAGTAGGATATGAAATATCCCACCCACCTGCATTTGGTTGACGATTGTCCCACTGGTGATGGGAGCATTTGTCTCATAGGACCTTGCATTCATTCCTCCGGATTGCATTTCGCATGAGAATCTCAGAATCTATGTTATAGATGCAAGAAATGCATAGTCATGAGCATACATCTGCATATCCTTCCGAGGTAGCATGACAGCATAATCCTACTGGATGCGCTGAGCGCCTCATTGGGCTAGCGATCCCACAGGACACGCATGGTCAATCCCACTTGACATGGATTCCACCTAGCTGTCCCATTGGGAACATTTCATATGATGATCATACATCATGAATGCACAGCAAAAGTCATCCCCCACTTCATACATGCATTTTCTGACAGGGCTCTCATTTTGTCTTAGTCGTCTTGTAGGTGATCGCCCCTAGTCTTTAGAGTTGTCTTTTAGAATTGCTTCGTGATCTCTTCGGAACCATATGGCCTTGGTGCATTTGATGTGAGGGGTTTACCAGAGAGGTCCGGTCTGAGTCCATCCAGGGTTCTCCCACCGGGGCTCGTTTTCACTTTGATGGGCACCCCACTTCACTACACATCCATCCCATTGCATCTTTTCCTTTTTCTATGTGTTGTAAGCCCGACCATGACTTTGATGATTTTGCAGATATTGCACTTGATCTTCCTCGTTGCTTCCATGTCTTTCAGGTTCACAGGTTCACGAGACCTACCCTTGACACCAGATCCAGTCCCACCGAGTGGACTCATGAATGATGGTGGAGAGATTGTCCCACCGGCGAGACACCACTAAAGGAGAACCTTTCCAATTCCACCAAGCTCTCGATAGTCCCATCTCGGGCCTCACGCTTTCTAGTCCCACCAGACTCCTTTGTCCCACCGTGAGATGCCACTTACTAGTTGAACCGGACTCATCTCCAGTGGTGTCATGGCCTGAAGAGTGCACTTCCTCGTAAAGGGCATATGGCCCTTTGGAATGCTGGCCCAAAAATCGAAGACCCTCCAAACTTCTAAAGCAATACTAATACTATAGCAATGCAAAATTGGAAGATTGCATACATCATGATCTTCTTCTCAGGTTTTGATCCAAATCTCACAAATGGGTAAGGAAAAAGCTCATTGCCTTCCTGTTTTCAAACTAAGTTCTCTTTGGTCTTGCACTCCGTTGTGGTTACGGTTCGGGTTAGCCCCGACAAGACCCCATGATATTTGTCTTGCACTCCTCTATTGGTTGAGGTTCGTGGCCGACCCCACGACAAGACACCCTTTTCCACCTGAATCTTCCATCTTCATTGAATTGAAATGAAGAAAACATCTTTCATGAGCTTTGGCCTCGGTGCTTACTTCGATGCCCCTCGAAGGCATCAATTTCACATGGTGAATTGATGGCAAAAGCCCAAAGAGAAAGAGAAGTCCAGCTCTTTTCCAAGAACACTCCGGTACGGCGTAGCATTGTTGATTTCTCGGGATTAAAGCAACGACCTAGGTACATACCTAGGAGTGCCAACACTCATTGGGAGGCATAATCAGGTGTATGATGAAATCATCAATAAGGTACGCTCGCGGGGGTGGAAGATGAACAACTGAAGCATGGCGGGCCGCATTACCTTGACCAGATAGTGGCGGTGCTTGCAGCCATTCCGATTTACCCGATGATGGTATGTCGACTCCCAAAGACAATTAGCAGCGAAATGGAGCGGATGCTTGGGGTCATGAGGCCGCGTCAATTTCATTCCATCAATTGGCAAAGGATGTACAAGCTGAAAGAAAATGGAGGCTTGCCCTCAATAGCAATAGTAGTAGTATGAATGAAGCTTGTATCGTTGGCATGGCCGGACTAACGAGCAAGCGCTATGGATTACTATTCTTCAATTTCCATTACTATTACCCAAATAGGGGGGTCGCGCAGCCAACAGCCGGCTCTCACTCTTCACCCTTGTGGCGCGCGATCAGCAGTGTGTGGAAATATATCAGCAGGGGGGGTGATCCATGGGCGATGGGAGCTCGATCGATTTCTGGCATGAGGTCGACAAGGAGACTATCTTGCATGATGAAAGAAATATGTCGCCGGGAATGGAGCAAACGAACTGGAAGTTACACGATGTCATCGCAGCTAATGGAGAATGGGATTGGGGAAGATTTGAACAGAAGCTATAGATGCTGCCCCGGTCAGCCTTCCAAATCCGAGCAATTCCGCCACCGTCGAGGTCGCTTGGGAGCGAGACCATCAAATGGATAGGAGATCCTGGAGGACATTACACTGTGAGCAGCGGAACTCATCATGGAAACGAATCTCGGTAGGCCGGGAAGGATATGGCAGCTGATTTGGAAATGGCCGGGTCCGGAACGCATCCGGGTCTTTCTTTGGAGGATGGCTCATGATCGCCAGCATACATGCGAAGTGAGAAAGCAGTGGAGCGGTGCTATTGAAGGATGCTACTCATGTAGTAGCCCCTACTACATGAGGTGCTGCACGCGTTGAGGGATTGCCCACGAGTTATATCGGTTTGGAGGCAGTTCTCCCACCTCATGTAGTAGCCCCTACTACATGAGCTTCAATTAGAACCTGGTATTAACCGCTCCGTGGCCCACTCCGCGGTAAGGATGGTAGTCACCACTAAGCAGGACGGTTACTGTAAGCGCCCCGTGGGACAAAGGAAGTCTAGAATGGAAGATCCTATAAGGAGTTATGTGTTGGTTCATATGGCGATGGAGGAATGAGGGATTATTTGTCGGAGCGTCCATGACACCGGAACAGTTACTCCGAGCAGTTTCATACTTTGCAGACAATGTATCGAAGGCCAAATGCAAACCGGGTGGAGCTAAGCCAAGGGAGTCGAGAGCAGAAGACACTGGAGGCACCCCGAGGAAGGATGGATTGCAGTGAGCTGCGATGGCGCCAGTAAGGCCGGGCATGGCAGGTTGCGGAGGACTACTTCGAGATAGCCAGGGACGGTGGCTGGGTTGTTTTTCCAGGAGACTGGGCTGGTTTCTATTGTTGCGGAAGCGTGGGGAATCCTGTCTGGGTTGGAAATTGCCTGGAGGAGGAATTCTCGACAGATTATCGTGGAAATCGCTGAAGTTGGCGAAATGGTTAAAGGGTGATCCGAAGGCAATGAACAAGCCCGTCAGTCTGTTAACAGCTATGTTGGGGAAGGAATGGACAGTAAAGTGCAACCACATAGGCCGTGGGACCCATAGAAAGATGCGCAGACGAGCTTGCCTCCTACAGTTTGCAGTTACCGCGCTTACAGTAGCGGGCTTACCGTAGCCTGACTCCCACGGGGCGCACTATAGGCGTAAGCGGGCCGCTCCCACGTGGCGGTGCCTTTAACGGGCTTATAGTAATGCCATGCCTCCTTACCGCGTAAGCTACAGTAAGGGCTTAAAAAAACTCCTTACAACGGCGTGGCCGCCAACAATGACGTAGGGTCTGACCCTACGCCTATAGTGCGCCACCGTAGGTCATATAAGCTATATAAGATAGGAAGGCGCGGCGCTACTTTCTTAGTGCCCTTGACTTTTGACTATAGGCCGCCCCGTGGGAAGCGCACCCTAATAAGGTGAAAGAACCAGAAATTGCAGGAAAAGTGGAGGGGACGAAGGTGAGCCAGATGCTAAACGCCCCAACTCCAAATGTGGAACTGGGCCACCTACAAAGGAAGAAGAAGAAGATCCTGGCACGGCTAAATGGAATCCAGCGTGCACTGAACAACAAGACCAATCCCTTGATTGATAAGCTGGAAAAGATAGCAATACCTTAATGAAAAAGAGCAGGCGGAGGAGTCTGCTGAATGGTAGTGGTTCCAAAAAGATAGAGTGGATCAGGGTCATACTACCACATTCAGACTGCCATTAGAGGCCTCAAGAACAGAAGGACAACATGAAAATTGATTAAAGAGAGAGGGATTTTCTCAAGACCAGTTTACTTCAGACTACGGTCCTAAGAGTTGGAGTACAACGGAGGTGAGCTGGCCTACGAGAGATGGTTTTGGCACTAGACAGCTGGGCATAAATGTAACTGAGGAGGAAAGAAAGCCATGTTCGAGCTGGGTCCATTAAAAGCACCAGGCCCTGCGATCATCACTTAAGCCAGAGAAATTGGGTTGTAGGAGTGGGAGGTGACGTGATTAACTTCATAAAGGGCATCCGGCAAGACAGGAGTATGGTGAGGGAAAGAAAGTCGACCCTACTCACCCTCATCCCAAAAGTCTAGAATCCTGAGTTAGTTAATCAGTTTAGACCCTTGTGCAATGTGATTTACAAGTGCGTGACTAACGAAAATGGTGAATAGACTGAAGCCTTTGCTAACTACACTAGTTGGCCCATTCCAATCTTTTTGATAGTAGTCCCTGGCAGGCTTTAGTAGTGGTGCAAGCACAAGAACTTCATGCGCAGAATGAGGGGCTTATAGTTGAGAGGGCTTATAGTAAGGGCAACCCACGGGGCGGTAGATCTGGAAAAAGCCAACTACCCCACTACCCTTATAGTAGTGGGTAGTGGGGTAGTGGGGTAGTGGTTGTTGGCTCAATTGGAATTTCATACAACTGGTGCTCGAAGAGATTGGGTGCCCTACGACCTTCATAGACTTGGTGATGGAATGTGTTACATCGACTTCTATAAATGTACTATGGAATGGAGAAAAGACACAACCTTTCTCTCCTCTTTAATCTTTGGATTTTGGATCGGACCAAACCCGACCCGATTCATTTTCTCTTTGACCCCTGCTTAATAGATTAGGGAAACCGGGTTTCCTGGCTTTTTTCGGGCTGCTTTGTAAGCGGGAGAGAGGGTTTTTGTTGACGCTGTGAGAGGGCTGCCTCTTGAAAACGCAGGGTGAGGGTGTGTGAGAGAATTGAGAGGGTTTGGAGTGGGGTTTCATTGAGGGTTTTGGTGAACAGAGAGTTCTTTCTTCCTCCCCTCTTGTAATTGTCTGCTGCTGCTCATCAATCAAATTCCTCCGTTTGCCCGTGGACGTAGGCACGGCTGAGTCCGTGATTGCCGAACCACGTTCAAATCTGGTGCATCGTTCTTTTCCCCTGGGGGGATATCAAATTGTTCATCTACTTGCTGCAATCTGGTATTGGTTAGCTGAGTTCTTTTATCGAACACTATCATAACCTGGTCTTCTCTTGTTCCTTCTTAGTAATAACAAGGTTATGATAGTGCGTTTGTGTCTATGGTGGTCAAGTTGTTCTATTCTTCCACTGCCTTTCGGAATCCGTTTTGTTGAGATTGAATAGTGTGGAAAGGAGAAAACAGCCCTCTTTCATCTTTGGCTGATCTGTTTTACTGCTGTGGTTTAGCAGTTTGGTATTTCACCGTTAAATACTGATTTGCTGCCTGAAGAAATTGGAGCTGTGTGTGTTTATACAGCATCTGTGCTTTACCCTTTGTTTAAGTGCTGCGTTATCTTATCTATTGTGCAGCAACTTAGATATTGCAGCGCCGCCGCTACCGCCACGTGGGAGCGACTATAAGACGCACTATAGGGGAGCAGGCAGGAGGTAAGCCTGCCTTTACCGCAGAGTGGGGGCGGCACTATAGGGCACCCACTAAGACTGAAGGCGTGAGTTGAGCGAAGCGAAATTGACTACAGCCTGAACGAAGTGAAGCGTTACAGTAGCGCAGGCTGAGCGAAGCGAAGAGAAGGAACGTAGGTACGTAGGCCTGAACGAAGTGAAGCGCTTTAAGAAGCGAAGTTTCTAAAGACTGAACGAAGTGAAGCGACACTACTATAAGCGAGGGACGAGGTACGAGGCGTGAGTTGAGCATAGCGAAATGTTTTCTTCACGATAGTGAAGCTCGTTGGATGAGCATAGCGAAATGTTTGATGAACGACAGTGTTCTTTTGGAGTTGGATGAGCGTAGCGAAATGTTTTCTTCACTATAGTGTTCTTTTGGAGTTGGATGAGCGTAGCGAAATTGACTATGGCCTTAACGATAGTGTTCTTTTGGCGTAGCGAAATGTTTTCTTCACGATAGTGTTCTTTTGGAGTTGGATGAGCGTAGCGAAATGTTTTCTTCACTATAGTGTTCTTTTGGAGTTGGATGAGCGTAGCGAAATGACGTAGGCCTTAACGTAAGTGTTCTTTTGGCGAAGCTAAATTTTTTAGAACGAAGTGAAGCTATACTTAGTAGGGCTTTAGCCTGAACGAAGTGAAGCGACACACTATAAGCGAGGGCTGAGCGTAGCGAAGGTTTTACTGAACGAAGGGAAGCTATACTTTAACTGAACGAAGTGAAGTGCATCTTATAGTAGCGTTCAGTGATACTTAAAACTGAACGAAGTGAAGCTACAGAGCAGCTGTCGGCACCTATAGCGCGTGCTATCGCCTATTAGCTCAGCTCTTGTATCCTCTTTATGTCGTCGTTGGTGTGAATTAAAAGGTCAAAACCTTTCCTATTGCTTTCCCTTCAAAACCCTTGTAATTAGCTAGCTCTTGGATAAGCATACTCAATAATTTCCTTTTTCCTACTTGCCCTATCGCTTTGCTGGATTCAAGAACTAGCCTAAATGGGGGCTAGTGTGAACGCTCCTGTCATCTTCCTTGAAAAAACTATTTGACCAAATACAATGAAATAGACTAAAGTCAAGGAGCTCCTCCTTCCTTCTTCCGCCCACCCACCGGCGTCGCTACTCCTTAGCAAATTAGAGAAAGGCTAGCAAAAGAAGAACCTGTTGGTGCTTAGCATCAGCTATCCCTATACCCCTCCATAGAAAAGAACTGCACCTCCCGGGATTTTGCAATGCGCTAGACCTTAGAAATAATAAAAATCCATCCATTTCGACTACTAAAAAACAAAACAAACCCGTCTGACTATGGGCTATGCACCCAATAACACAAAAGGTAGCCCGGCGAAAGAAATCGCACTACTAGATTCCGCTTCGATGCACTACTAGAAAAGAAAAGCCTTATCCAGTTTCTAACTCTTTGCAGCAAATAAAGAAAGCTGATAGCGCGCGCTTTGGGTGACGTCCAAAACTATAATGCACGAGTCAAATGTGCGATAAAGAAAGGCCTTCCCTTAGGGGAAGCTTGAAAGAGGCCCCCTCCCTCACTATAGCACCCCTCGAAATACTTGCTAGCCATGACGTGCCCAGACGCACAAAAGGTAGACTTTTTGAGAGCCTCGGAATAGCCCTACTGAGAAGAGTGGCCCAATGCACTTTTTCTTCATACCTCTCATTCATGGGTCGCTCCATCACTCATGGAGCGGGGCGTGGCGAAAGCGCACCGGGACTGCTACTGCGAGCTACCTATTTTCTAGTCCAGTCGACCCGCTGGCTAGTCGCGGGGGCCTAGTTCAGTGATGCGCGCTTACGCTTAAGAACACGCGCACCTATCCGTCAAAAGGACTGACTCGTTCCGCAATTGCTGCTGCAGAACAAAGGGGACTATAGCGGACCTTGATTAAATAAAGCTAGCAAGCAGCTCTCCTCCCCGTTACTATAAGGGTAATAGGGGAGCACTGCGTGCTTAGCTCAGGGTTACGCTATAAATCGATGTGCCAGCCGACTAGCACAAGCGTGGATGTGCTTGGATTTTAGATTGTATGGGTGCTTACTATTGAGGCGACAGTCGGCATGTCATATCGAATGGTTAAGCTGAAGTTCTTCCAAGCCTAACCTAAGAATACGATAGAACCCCCTTTCTTGAGTTGGAGTTATTTATCCTTGCCCTAACCTACGGTTATATTATCTATATCTTATTTCTTAGTATAGTAAGTAGTAGATATACAACGCGTGGCTATAGCTATACTATAGGAAGGGCCCGTTAAGATCGGCGAAAATCTACGCACTACGCTTCTGCTAATCCTATCTCTTCTCACTTTGCCATCTTTAGTCCCCCGGTTTCATAGCCGTACCTGCCTACTTACTTGCTTGGCTTGGTGTTCTGTCCCTGCCTACGCTCCTCATTCTTGGCACTACTGCTGCCAACCCGGGCTACCGAACTGTGACTCGACCCCCACTTTCAAAACTGCTAATTGGACGGCCCCACTAACACAAAAGGTGTGCCGCCGGCTTACATGTAGAACTACAGAAGAGGATTGGCTGCCCTTGCTAACCTTGTTATTTCTCTAGAGCAAATAAATTAAGCGCAAGGGGGTTAGAATTGACTTGGATTAGCGCTAACACGGTTAGTAATTCGCAGAGCGGATTACGCGCTTAATAGAAACCATATAGCTTACGTTACTGAATTCTGACTGAGTCCATACACGCTAAAATGAGACTCATATTTCCTTTGATTTGCATTCGTTTACCGCGCTGGTTTAGATTGCTTTGACGCATATATACAACCTTTCCTCCCCAGTCTCGCTGTCTACTTGCCCCTTAATACAAGCCTAACTTGATGCGCACTGACATTGACATAGTGTCATTTCATCCTTGTACAATATACGCCTTTCCATTCCATATCATCGTATTCCCTTCTCTTTTCATCAGGCGCCTACCTAATAATTACAATTACCTACCCATCTCCCATACATCCTATGACGGTTTAGTATCTATGCATAGCCAAGTAAAGGCTACAATTGCAAACGGATTGCTATATCTACATGTGTAATATCGCTGGGAAATTTCATGCCCACTTAGTTTACTCTTTGACTCCATTTTTGCTTTGCTTTCAAAGAGTTAATGCTGAAGAGCTACTGCTCTTTCCTCCCTCGGGTTAAACCTCTTCTTTGGTCTCCCATTTCAATGACGCCTCTTTAGCAAACTGCGATGTGGCTGCTCTGATTGATGAGCTTCGAGCTGCTCTCTTTCAGACTGACTTCTTTGTTATAGTGCTGTGCAAATTCCTTGCCTCTGCTCCTATGTGGTGTGACGAAAAAATCGATCTATTTTCCGGGTCCGCTTGGAAGGCATAATGCAAGTATGTCTTAATCCTATCGCCAAGAAGCTGCAATTTGATAGATTGCTTTGCTTAGCCCTTACTGTAGGGCTTTAGCCTGAACGAAGTGAAGCGCTTTAGCCTGTTTAAAGGTGGGTAGCGCGCCTTGCGGGCTCCACTACGAGACTGAAGTGTTAGTGGGAGCGGACTGGTACACTATAGAACCGCACCGTGGGGGGCTTGTGAGCCTTGCGTAACAAGGCTCCTGCTACTGTCATACTCCCACCGCTACTGTAAGCTCCCACTAACACAGCTAGCGGTAAGGCTCCTTAAGTTACCAAATGCTCTGGCGACCAATTGATGTTGGAGCAAATCCCGAATAAATGCGTACTGGAAGCGAAGCCCCACGGCAAGCTACATTTGGAAAATTGGAGTGCCGTGCTCAAACAAGGGGGATATTGGAAAATCGGACAAGGCACAAGCGTTCGCATATGGAAGCAGCCATACCAGAATGGGCACAACTAACTTTCAGGGCTATAAGGGTTTTAGATGAGAATGCCACGGTTTCAACTCTTATTGATTGGGATAAGCGTTGCTGGAACGAAGAGCTCATATATTCCATCTTCCTCCCCTGAACAAATATGTCACATCCTGCTCCCGACGATCGACAAGAAGGATGAATGAATATGGGATGCAAGGGCAGATGGCATTTTTTCAGTGAGGACGGCTGAACCTGAATGTACCTTGAGACAGCAAAGGAAAGAAGGGAGTCCCAGGCACAAGCATCGACGAGTACCGAAGGAAGGCAACAAGCTGTCTGGAAAGCCCGGTCCCCCCGTCAGCAAAGGATTTATGCTGGAGACTGCTAAACCTTGCCATTCCAACGAGAGCCAAGTTAGCAAAAAGAGGAGTTCAATGCGTCCTGGTAAAGCAAGCCCAAGATGTAACAGAGGAGAGGAGACCTACGAGCATGCATTGAGTGACAGCGAATGGGTGCAACATATATGGCGCCCGAGTGCAAGAGATGCTGGAAATCACAGACAGGTGCCCTTCTTGTCTTTCTCCGTTAGTTACACAGAATGATATTAAAACAAAGACAAGAGAACTGCTAACTGAATACAAGCAAGCACCAGGCACAGATAAAGCGAGAGGGGTTTCATCCAAAGGATAACAATGGGCCAGAGCAGAGCAGGAAGTGGTGCAAACCAGAAATGGTACAAATTGAATGTATCTGCATCCATTCAAGCAGATGGACGCTGTGGCCTTGGGCCTTCGAGATGAAGAAGGCTGCTACAAACGTGGCGGCTGCAACCTGGTGCTTCAAAGAGAGAATTGCCTAAATTCGGGTTGGAGAAGCACTAGCAATGAGATATGGACGAACCTGCGGATATGGCCTTCCTGAACCTCATGGCAGAAAGGGACAGCAAAGAGGTCTTCCTAGCCGTCTCAGGATCCAAAGAAAACTTGTCACAGTTTGGCACCATCGTGCTGGAGTGTAAGGTTCTCATAGAGCGCTTCAGAAAGATAAAGTGGGCTTACACAAGACGAGAAGCCACTACCACTACTCCCACGGGGCGCTTACAGTAACGGGCTCCCACGGGGCGGTAGCTCATGACCTAGCAAGAATGGCCATAGACCAACAGCAGAGGGTGTGGGTAGAAAGAGCACCTGAGTCTATTCTAGCACGAGCTTTCAATGATCTTACTTGATCATTACCAGATAGATCTGTATCTGTTCTCCCTATAGTGAACAAAGCCAGCCTACCAACGACCAACAAGCGTTGACGCGTGCGCTTACAGTCTGCTGCTCTGTAGCTGAACTTCGTTCAGGCCAAAGTTCAATAGCTGCACTTCACTTCGTTCAGGCCTAAGTTCAATAGCTGCACTTCACTTCGTTCTTATCTTGAAGTTACTGTAAGCGCTGCACTCGCTTATCCTTGCTTCCTCTATAGTGCGCTTCTTCTGCTTCGTAGGTTAGCACCCGGCGTCTGGGTGGGAGCAACTTAGCTGATTAGCGCTTATCCTAGCTTAAAGAGCACACTACCTTTTGTGTTAGTGGGCTATAGTTATAGTAGGAGCTTGCTAGCACTAAGCCCCAGACGTTTTGTAGCGGCGCTATCTTAGTAGTGGGCACACTATAGGCGGCGCACACTATAGGCGGCGCGCACTATAGGCGCTTTTCCTTAGCTGATTGGCTACTTTAGCACCGGGTTCCGGCAACTTAGCTTGAGCACTATAGCTGCACCCGGGTGTGAGCTAGCTTCTTAGCAAGAAGAGATACGTCATTTCATCAGCTTCTTCAGCACTCCGCCGCGCCTATAGTGAGCACTATAGGACAGAATGAATAGCAGCACCCGGCTACTAGTGGGGATATGGGAGCAGCCTACTAGCTGAATAGCGGAATAGGAGCACTTCTACTTTCTTTATCTAAAGATTCCGCTTATTAGCACCCTATAGTGGCAGTGGCTGACGTAGGGCTTAGCACCTTCTCTTCTAGTGTGAGCAGAATAGCAAATCTACTTCACTCCTCAACTTCCTCGCTCGCTTAGCTTCAGAAATAGGAGCAGCGTAGGGCTTAGCTGAATATCGCTTATCCCAGATTAGATTAGCAAATTAGCTTGTTAGCTTCAGAAGCACTATAGGCGGCCCTGGGGGATGGTGAGCAGCACCCTGCGCCTCCCCCGCGGACGGCGTCTGGGCTTAGCACTCTAAGGGCTATTCTAAAAAAGAAGCTCAAACCTATAGTGGAGCAGAATAGCATTATAGTAGTGCACTATTGAATAAGGTAGTAGTAGAAGCAGATAGCTTATTCCAAAAGTGATAGGGTTTGCCATTTAATAAGTGCAATGCAATGCTTATTAAGGCATTAACACGCAATGTGAAGGAAGTTCGAAGCCTTTCTTACTGCTTTCATTAACAGGCAATGTGACGTATGTCAAGAATTTCATTAAGATGCCCTCTTTCCTAGTTAAGGCCACGTAGTATATGCCCCTAAAGCTTCAGGCAATAACGCAATGGTGAAGGCAGCAATGTGATATTCTCGCAGGAAACCCACAAGGTATTACAGTCCCCGCAGCCTCGCTCAGGCATTAACTACCGCCATCCCTAATCTCTCAAATTAGCCTATATGCTTGCTTTATGCCATCCTCCTATGCCACATAGTGTAGGCAAGCACGTTTTTCAAGGGGAGCCCCCTTTTTGAACCAATTATCATAGACCAACCCCCTTGGACAGTCCATCTCTTTCTTCCTTCTTTCTCTCAGTCAGTCCTTCTGTCTGTCATTAAAGCAATTAGGCTTATATTCATTCGTCTTGTATTATTTTCTTTCTTTCCTAGTCTTATTCCCGCAGGCAGTAATAATCTCTATCCAGCCGCATAGCATAGGGAAGGCTTGTCAAAAGTAGAAAAGAAAGTAATGCTAACGCTTGAAGCTGATCCTTTCTCAATCTCAGGCAGGTAGTCAATAAAGAAAGAAGAAGAAGAGTTGGGTTCCGATCCAAATATAGACACCCTTTCATAACCCCTCTAATATAGAGTCTTAAACGGCCGCCCGCGGATAAAGGCTCTTAAGTGCTGTGCATGCTCTTAGGATATTATGCATATCAGAGCTTTCTTCCGCGTGTGGGGCGGAAGACTGCACTTAATAGCGTCAAGGCTGAATTGCCCCGGGGCTAATTGTAGGCACGCGCCTTCCACTTGCGCGCTGCGGGCCCCTGCCCCCACTTACTTGCTGGCGGGTCGAAGAGACGAGGAATAGGCTGACCTCCGTAAGGAGACAGCGCTAGCGCTACGAGAAATCGCCTCGCCAAGCTCCATGAGTGATGGCCGGAAGGAGGAGCTTAAAAACGGAGGCTGGCGACTCCAGGGCTATTCCGAGGCAGCAGAGAGGCCCACCTTTGACTCATAAGCCATGACGTGTAAAGGAAAGGTAGGCCTTTCCGCAGGAAAGAGGAGAGGGAAAGGGGCCTCTTTCAAGCTTCCCCCCTAAGGGGAGGCCTTTGTTCATCGCGCATTTCGCTCGTGCATTAGCGAGTAGTTGCTTTGGATCGCGACGTCACCGCCCCGTGGGAGTAGTGCGCGCCAAAGCGCGGCGCCGGGTTAACAACTTGATAAGGCCTTTCTAAGTGCAGCCTATAGTGAGCTGTGCATAGCCTATAGTAAAGGGATCTGATATAGGCGTTCTATAGTGCGTGAATTTTCAAACAAAAGAAGGGCTCCCCTAGCTATGCTATCCTATACTACACTATAGTATGCAATGAATCCCTTACTGCTTACCGCCCCGTGGGAGTAGCGGCTACTGTAACGGAGTCATGTAAGACTACTACTAAGGCTTTACGCCTTGTGATCGCTCCCACGTGGCGGTAGCACTAGTAGGCGCGTGCGCTTACACTTACAGGACAACGACTCGCAAAGCGATTTGCTTCGTTGCTTACAGTAGCCGGTTCACTACCTCGTTGGCCCGAGTACAGATGAAATATCTGCACAGCCAGTAAAGAAGGAAGGTGCTCGGCTGGCGACACAGGCCCCTCCCTTGGATTGTTGACGGCAATGAACGAACTTGGACCATGCCGCGGTGTCACAGCTGAATTGAATGGCAGGGGGACGCCTGGCTGTGCAGAGACGGAACCTCGACGTTCCCTCAAGCCGGTGATAGCCGCAATATCTAAGGGGCGGGAAGTGAAACCGATTTCAGTCGGACGACCGACCCACCACCACCACTATAGGGTAGTAGGGTAGGGGTAAGGTCGGCCCATGAAGGCATATAGTAGCTTCGAGTCGTAGACGATGGTGCTACGGGATAAGATTACCATGTGGTAAATACCCCACCTCTTCCAATCTTCGGATTTCTCCTGGGCAACCAGCCACCGATGATAACCGTCATGGGTTCGCGGCCAAGCGCGGAGACTCCCAGGGTGGGTCGAAGCAGTCAGCCTTTATAGGCATCTCGTTTTGGAAGAAGAAAGGAAGAAAAGAGGACAGCCTCAGAGGAAGCGGTCGTCCCCAGAAGGAATCCCCCACCGGCGCCAGAACATGCCCTACCGCTGAGATGCGACCCGCATGACCGTGCGTCGAGGATCTACATGGCCTCCGGATCGAGAAGCTCTTCAAAGGAAAAAGGGGAAAAAGGGTAAGCAGAGAACTGCAAGAGGACGACTGATAGAGGCAGAGCGGGATTCTGACGAAAGCCAAGGCACCAAGCCGAGAACGAAGGGATAGAAGGCGGGGCTCGTGCTATGGACGGCTCGCGAAGAAAGAGAAGGTAGCAGGAAAACGTCACTCGGTTAGTCACACCGGGAATCGAAAGGTCGAAGAGATATGCTAGGAGGATTGAGCCGGCTCGCCGCAATTGAGTGCTATTCGAAGCCAGCAATGACGATGCGCCTATCAGGCCTTCCCCTAGTACGAGCAGGGCCGTTCTCGGGGCGCCAGCTTCTTTTCGTCAAAGGCCCACGTGGCTCCAAAAGCAAGGCCGCAAAAGCACCGCTACAAAATCTTAGTGGGAGCGATCGCAAGGCATTATAAGCTATCTCCCACGGGGCGGCCACGGGGGAAGGTAAGGAGTCTCCTGACGCATCCCACTACCACTCTTACCTGAAAAGCGCTAACACTGCCAGGGCTTCCTCATTTGTGTTACATGAGCGGCGCGTGCGCTTACATTACACTGTAAGGAAAGGACTCGCTCCTATCTCCGCAAGTGTCTATAGGATAGGAGCTACTGACGTTCGTCAAAGGATTGCTTGCTGGGGGAAGAGCGCATGCGTCTTTTCAGCCCCTCCCAATTATTATCAGCCCTCGGCTGGAAAAGACGCAGGGGGGCGCAGCGTAATGGACTGTTAAGACCCATCCCATGAGACAGTGGGCCCGCCGCACTGAGTTGTGTGGACGGCCCGGTCCAAGGGTCAAAGAAAGATGAATCAGGGTCATGTGAGCACACGCCACCAACCCGCCGAGGCCAAGCGGGTTGAGATCTTCGAACGAAGGTTGCCGAGGCTAAGAGCAGCAAAAGCGCCAAAGGAAGAAGGCCTCGGGGTCGAAAGAGATGATAGTTGTGGCCGGGAAGAGAGACTTGCCCTAAGTCGGCCTTGCAATGATCAGCAAGGCGCCAAGACCGAGACGTGCCAAGTCACCAAAAAGGAAAACCCGCCGAGATGGAGCAAGCAGGGGTCGCCGATATCACTAAGCGGCCGAGATCGAGGAGAACCGAGCAAGAGAAGGAAAGGCTACTTGCCGAGGAGCGGCCCGATGGCCGAGGAAGACCTGCCGAAGAAAGAAGGGGGACGCTTGGAACTATGCTTGCATAATATCCAGAAAGGGCCTATATCAGGCCGCCCCCGCGCGATATCGCAGCGAATCGCACTCCTTGATAAGCGTGCGATACGAGAATCCGGCTGGCAGAAAGCCGAAGGACGTCGATGCCCTCGTGGATAAGAAGAGAGAAGATGAGCCGAGGAAGGGTAAGAGGAGAATGAAGAGAGATCTCCTGATCACGCGCGTGAAAGATTCCGCCGGCTCCTATGCAAAACCCGAAACCGCTGGTACGGGAGTGGTTTAGGAGAATAAGGGGGTTTGCGAGAACCCAGAGACAGAGAAGACACGTGGCGAGAAGATAAGAGCTCTGTAATAAGATGATTGAGAGGCGACCATGTAGTTGGGGCACGGCCGAAACCCTAAGATGAAGGGCAGCGAAGCAAGTCGTTCCGACTAAGGAGAGGACCGTTCATCACCCTAAGATCAAGGGACCGTGTGTCTAAGTCGTCAGTGTTCTCGCCCTCAGGGCGTAAGATGTAATCAACTTCTCCCCATCCTACCCGCTACCACTATAGGTTAGTACCGCCACGTGGGGAAAGAAGCCCCTTTCAAAAAAGACTCCTTCCTGCCCAATATAACTTGCGCCAATGTTTTTCCCTGAGCGATCTCCAAAATATTTAGCCTTTACACCTCTTTCGCCCCGTCCATTTCATTAAGTAGGAGAAGGCCCGCTGCATTTGGAATTTGGAACTAGCCCCTGATCTTCTGGATTGACTTTGCCTGAGGTCGGGGATGACTCACCAGAAGTTAGAGAACTTCTGACCACCGTTACATGTGTTGAGTGGTATATGGGGCCCATATAGATCCATATCCACTTGTCTTATGTTATCTAATGGGATTTCATTCAAGTTATAACAGCTTGTGTATTTATTGAGGGCTTTGTCCTTTCTATATTCTATATCCGCGAAATATCTTTCTTCATGGTAGAAGAGCGCCATGGAGGGCTTCGATCGTGACCATTGAAGTCCAAGAGAAGGGTGGCGACCCTTCAGTTTGTGTTGAACCAGGAGGGGTTACTATGTAACCTTTCAGAACAGACTTCGATTTCTTCACAAACAAATTCTAAGGGCGACTTCTCGTCTTCGAGAGAGAGATGAGGGTGGTGGTGACAACGTTGCTGCTCAAGGAGATTCTAACTCAGGTGAAGACAGTGAACGCTGTGTGAAAGTTCGCTCCGTCTCCTGCACCTTCTGAAGCAGCAGGTATTCCACCTCGACCCAAACTCAGAATCTGGCCGTAGTCGACCAGGACTGCATCGTCGACAGCAGTCTTTCTCTTCCAGCAGCGTGCTGTCTTCCTTCGGTGCCAGTGTCTACCTGGTAAGCCAACACCAAACCCTGCTCTCAGTCTCTCTCTGAGGTTACGTTGGCTGCTGCAACTTCCTTCAAGTCAGCGGCAGACTGATGTTCTCCTTTCTTGTGAGAGGCGAGAAGTATGTGGGAAAGATGAAGGACTGATGCCCTCCATGTCTTTGATGAATTGCCTATTTCTCAGTAGTCACTAAGAGTACTTCATTTCACTAAGTTTCTGTTGCTAAACTTGTGGGACAGAAAAGAGGAAATGGCAGACTCCAGCTCCAGTAGAATTAGGAGAGTGAGCCTACTCGGAAGGACAGAAAGAAATGGTCAGCTTGAAGCTAAAGTGGGTGAGAGAGCTACTACCTTTACACATCACTCCAATGTAACAATTGGTAACTCTTCCTTGTCGAATTCACATTCGAGGGCATGGCCTGATAGTGATGAAGGAGCCACAGACCCCCACGAAAGCAGTAAGCCCACCCCACTACGCGGTAGGGAAGAAAGAGTGCTTCTCAAACTATCAACCCTGTTCATGACTCAATGAAACTAGCCGATGGTTGCTCCATCCTATAGTAAGGAACTGGAAGAAACCCCTCTTTTTCCTTTGTCTTCGGTTCTTCATCTTCCTTATTACCGCTCCGTGGGTTCCAGTCTTTCTACTTTCAGTAAGTTCATTAACCAACCAAAAGCTTGAAGTGTGACCGCTACCACCTTTGGCGAGCCTACTCATTGAACTAGTTGCTGTGAACTAGAAGCAGGATCTGAAGACGGGGAGCGACGAGTAAGGAGGGCGTGGTAATGAGAGGAAAGGTCTCTATATCCTTGACGAACCCCGGGCTATGGTTGAACTTGGTACTCCTGCTCTTATGAGAGGGGTCAAGCTGTGGCATGAAAGACTTGGCCATTTGACAATGTCTAAACTGAAAAGAATAGTAATAGTTCCGTCTTAAGGCAGTCTGATCTTTGTCAAAGAGCTAAACCGCCTACCAAGACGTAGGGGTAGGCGGGTAGGCGGGTCTCCTTTCCTAGTAGTGAGTCAAGAAGGACAAGGCCTTTTTAATTAGTACATACAGATGTTTGGGGTCCAAGTCCAGTTGTTTCATTGGGAGGCTTTGCCCACTAACACATACTTTTAGTAGTGCGCGCAGAGCTAACTTTGCGTCTTTTGTTGATGATTGTACTAGACTTGGTTTCAAAAAAAGAATGAAGTGCTTACAGGTAGTGCGCCCCGTGGGCCTTAGTAGTGGGAGTAGTAGTAGTAGCTTCCCTATCGTGCATAGATTAATCTAAAATCAATACCATGCGTCCTTCCTATTTATTGTACATAAATAGATTGAGAACCCTTACCCGCCTTACAGTAAGGCAGGCGCCCCGTGGGTGTAAGCTACCACGGGGCGGTAAGGCTACCACCTGGCAGTGCGTCTGGGGCGGCAGCCCACGCCACACTGTTAGCGGTAAGGTTGCTTTGGCCGGACCCAAGTCGATGGGACCTTTGTGGCTGTAACAAAGCAAGGAGTGGAAGCGGACCCCGCCAAGCCAAGATAAGGGCCATGGTGGAGTGGCCTACCCCACGACGGTCAAGGCCTTGAGAGGTTTTCTTGGGTTTCATACGCGATTATGGGCTTATAGCAGCGCCCCTGACCTCCTTACTAAGGAAGGATGGATTCCTTTGGTCGGCCCAAGCCGATGAGGCATTCCACCGCCTCAAGCAAGCCATGTGCGAAGCGCCCCTTTTAGCGCTACCAGACTGAGAAAAGGAGTTTTTTATTGAGACCGATGCATCGGATGTGGGTGTAGGTGCTGTACTCACCCAAAATGAGCAGCCCATCGCATTTCTAAGTCAAGCCTTGACTACCAAGAGCAGTTTAGGCCCCTATCGGTCTATGACAAGGAGATGCTTGCCATTGTCTTCGCCATAGAGAAGTGGCGCCCTGCTCAATCGGAGATTTGTGGTTAGGACTGACCACAAGGCTCTCAAATACTTGCTAGAGCAGCGCGACCCCCATACAGCAAAAGTGGATTGCTAAGCTCCAAGGGTACGACTTTGAGCTCCACTACAAGAAGGGTACTTGTAATCGGGTTGCCGACGCCTTGTCGTCAAGAGAAGAGGACTGTTTTTTTAGGGTTTTTTCATAGCCTATGGGAGCGGGCTATTAAAAGTGAAGATGCTGGCTGAGCTCAATCAGCCTTTTTTCTCATTCTCTACAAAGGGCGTGTTGTTTTGCCTATGGGAGCCGATGTGATAGATGATTTGCTACATCACTACCACAACTCAGTCATGGGAGGCCGGTCTAAGAAGACCTACCAAAGGGTTAAGGAGACCAACCGCAACTCCTACCACCCTACTCCCACGGGGCGTTACCTTTAACGGGCTTATAGTAATGCCTCCTTACCGCTCCCTTGTTGCAGTTTCCTTACTGACTTATTGGCGCCCACGCACACTAAAAAATGGCGGTAGGAGCTGACTACCGCGTGGCCATGACCTTTTGTCTTAGTGGGCCTACTAAAGCCATTATCTGAGCACTGCTACTCCCACGGGGCGGCGCCCGTTATAGCCGTAAGGTAACCTGACGGCGGCGCGGAGCATGACTTTCAGGCTTACCGCAGAGTGGTCATATAACAAACGTCAAAGTAGTGCAGGTGTTGCAGTGGGCTGCCGTCCCAGACGCACTGTTAGCGGTCGTAGAGACTGAGCCGCAACTAGTCAGGCACTATAGGAGGCCCCGTGGGTCGTCGTACTATAGGCTGTCTTACACGCTCCCACGTGGCGCCTTTTGTCTTAGTGGGCGCAACTTCGTGCGGGATTCCCACGGGGCGGTAGCTGTACTTGACCTTTAACGGGCTTATAGTAATGCCTCCTTACCGCACAGCTTTTGGAGCAGAGTGGGAGCGGCACCTTACAGTAGCGGGGTAGCGCGCCCCGTGGGAGTCAGGCTACGTCAAAGGTTGCTCAACTACTGTCAAAGCACTAACTGTTGAATGGTCTTTAGCCGGGTTTTCGATCCTATTCCATATCCATAATGGATCATGTCTTATGATATATTGTTAATGGCCATCCAAATTGTAATCGATATTGATCTGTGACTGAACCCTAATGAACGCTGGTTCTTCCTCTTCTTTCTGTCTAACTACATCTCCTTCTTCAATCGAAGATGGTATCAGAGCGCTCGGCAGCGATAGAGAGCAGCCACGCTTGAGAGAGAGCTGCATCGTACCGGCGTCGTAGGGACCGAGGCGGTCACCGACTTCAGGAGACTACGGAGAAGGACCCTGCTGTGCAGAATCACGCTGAGATTCACCGGCGACAAGAAGACCCCCAGGGAAAGAGAGAAGTTTCTTCTTCCTCCGCTTTGTTCCTTCCGTTTTTTATCTCGTTCTCACTCAGTTCACGGCAACCACGCAAGCCGGAACCCTATTCATCTTGTTGCCCCTCAGTTTGCGGCAAGGGGTTCTTTCTTGCCGGTGCATCATCCAGTTGATGGAGGCATTGTGGCAGGGGCCTTATAGTGTGGGCCAGAAGGAATGAATTTCACAGTGGATACATTGACTTCTCAAGAGGGTTTTCTACTTGCGACATCAACGGATGCTCCCTTATTAAGGAATAGACCAGTCCGCGATTAGGCGTCTCACCAGTTGTCGGGGTGTGAACTGAGAAGTTCGCCAGTGAATATACAGTGGGCTATTCAAGTATAGTCTTGTAGACTACAAGACTGTCTGAACCATTCAGTTTGCCCTTGAAGAAGGAAGATGGAAGAACAACCAAAAACCCCTCAAGTCGTGACGCAGGCTCCCTTAACGAGTGAAGTGAAGAAAAGGTGGAAGTGGAGGGATTCCAAATTACTAACAGAAAGAAAGATGGCAGAAATGACCTCGAATGGGCACGATCGGTGGAGTTAGCTATTCGGGCCAGAGGAAAATAGGAAAGGAATACATAAAGGGCGCCAAATACTAATAGTTCAACTTATGATAAGTGGATGAGGGAAGATGCAATGGTAGCATCATGGCTACTTCAGTCAATGGTGCCATCCATTGGGAAGACAAAGGTATCTGGGCTAAGGAGATTTGGGAAGGCAGAGGCCTACGCTAGGAATATTGCAATTATCAATGAGATCATAGACAAGATTCAAAGGTGTAAGCAAGGAAGCAGAACAACTATAAGTGAGGTGAGTACTATGCGGAGCTAAGAGGACTGTGGTGCCCTAAAGCTTCACCCCAACATGCACTTTGGCGGTTAGTGATGAGGAGAATGAAAGGCGAAAGAAAGGTCTTTGATCGATCACAAAAGGTCCCCAGCTTACGAAGGAGTGAAGGCCTCTTGGAAAGAATGGACGAGAGGACATCACTCGGCCCTTCTCATGGCGAGAAGAGGTGCGAAGGAGGAGAGTGCAAATGAGGTAAGTATGGAGGGGTAATAGTAATGCTGTGAGATCCCAAGGTGGTAGAGGAAGAGGCTCCAATTCTGGTGGCCGTGGTAGAGGTCGAGGAAGGAAGGCCCAGTGGTGATGAAAAAGACAAAGTGAGGTGCTCTCTCACAAAAGGTTCTTGTCATACTAAAGAAGAATGTTGGGCCCGCTACCTTTGACGTAGTCAGTGTAGGCTCTTTTGTAACGCAAGGCGACCGTCACTATAGGCACTCCAAAAGTCATATAACACGACCTTATAGTAGTGCTAGTAGCCGCTAGCGGGTAGCCAGCCTGACTCCCACGGGGCGCACCTAACGTGGGAGTAGCTAGTATAGAAGCGCAGAGCGGCCACGCTTTAAAGGTGATCAGCCGTCAGGTGGCCAGCCCACTAACACAAAAGGAGAGCTCACCCGGAGGTGGCGGTGGCGGTGGCCAGTAAGTAAGGAAAGCCCACCCGGCCTATAGTTAGTGCGGGAGCGCCCACCCGGCCGCGTGTAGCGGGAGCGCCCACTGCAACAAGGGAGAAGCCCACTCCACTACTATAAGCTCCCACGGTGCGCCGTTACTGTAAGCGCCCCGTGGGAGTAGTGGGCGCGCAGAGCTGCAACAAGGGAGCGGCAAGGGAGTACCTTGTTGTGCTCCTAACCCACGGCCACTTTACGGAGCGCAACAAGGGAAGCCCCCACGCCAACTGCTAGCGGTAAGGCGTAACTGTTACGGTAAGGCTTGTTTCGCATGCGCGGGTAAGCCTATAGTTACAGTAAGCTTACTGTAAGGCCTCCTTTCGCTCCCACGTTAGGTGCCTCCCTACTCAAACCCAGACCTCTCCCACGTCTGTTGTGGTGTGGTGCACCGCAACTATAGTGTTGTAGTAACTGCTACAGCCTATAGTGCGCCCCGTGGGAGCGGCTACAGTAAGTGCTCTGTAGCTGAACTTCGTTCAGGCCATCGTATCTTATCTTGGAGTTACTGTAAGCGCTGCACCATATATAATCGCTCACGCCTAGCTACTCCCACTCCAGCCTACTACTGTAAGGTGTCGCACCTTACAGTAAGCTCCCACGGGGCGGTTCAGTCTAAAGACCATTTCCTTCATATAATTGCTCAGCGCCCTGCCTATAGTGCACCCACTCCTGCTGCTCTGTAGCTGAACTATCGTTCTTATTTGAAGTCAGTACCTGGCAGTGTGGCGTGGTCTTTCGCAAGGCCGCTACTTATAAGCTCCCACTCCAGCCTATAGTCTACTGTAAGGGTGGAGTCAAGGTGAAGAAGAGTCAGTTTCGCAAGGCTGACCTATTTGATAAGCTTACACCCACGGGGCGGGAATGGCACCCTAACGCCACGTGGGAGCGAGTAATGCACGGCTAGGCCCCCAGACGCACAAAAGGCCGGCCTATAGTAGCCTATAGTGGCAAGGAATGGCTGATTTTGTAAGGCCCCGTGGGATTCAACCAGAAAGTTCAAGGTAGCAGCCCTGACGAGTAGAGCCGCTCCCACTAAGATTTGGTAGCGGGAGGCACCCTTCAAGCGGATAGCCTTGCGATTACTTGTTGGCTTAACTATAGGCTGCCACGTGGGTTAAGCGAAAGGTAGCAGTGTAGTCATGTAACACACTATTAGCATAACTACAGTAAGGCGCACCCTGCTTTTGAGCCGGGGTAACGCAAGGCTGGGATCTTATAGGTGTAGGGTAGCGGAATTGGTGAATCCCGAATCACTGGCGAGTTTTTTTTCATTTCACTATGAATACGAACCCTGATAGTTGGTTGGGTGCTTTCTTCTCAAAAAGAAGGTGGGGGGGATGTTACTGAATCTAAGTTGGAGCATTGTCTTTGGGGTAAGTGTGTGGTCGATTTGGAATTGTAGGAACTTCAGTCTTTTTGATGACGACTACGAACCCCCATTCAACCCGGTGGTCACGATCCTCAAATCGGCAAAGGAAATTGAAGACAGCAGGCACCAATACGAATCACAAAAGCCGCTGCTTTTGGGAGAAGAGAAGGGTTAACATCTCATGGCAAAAACCTGAGAGGGTCAAGTTCGGATGGGGCAGCCAAAGGTAATCCTGGCAATGCCGGGTATGGAGGAAGAATCAGGGACTATACAACTATATAGGGAAGTGTCTGTAAGGGCCTCTGGGTATGGGTTACAGTAGCGGCAGGCTGAGCTCTGGGGAATGAGAAAGGGGCTAGAAGTGGCGTGGGAGAGTGGATACAGGAAAATGGTTCTGTGAAAGTGACGGCGATCATCAATTTAATGGAACCGACCATGGCGAAGAATCGAGTAGTTTGCTGAGACGTATTAGCTGCTGGAGACCTTACCGCTACCGTGACCCTGACTCCCCGGGGGCGGTAGCGGGTAGCCTGACTGTAGCCGGTAAGGAGTCTCCCATCCCACTACCACCGCTAGCACTACTCCCACTCCAAAAGAACTACTGTAAGGGGGGCGAGCAAGAAAGGCTTTTTTGGTAGCAGTAGCAAAAGGATGAAGCCAGTCATATGGCATAGATTAAAAGGAGACCTTTGCACCAGTGGCTAAGCTCACATCAATCAGAGTCAGGTTATCATAAGCGTTTAGCAGCTCATCAAAGCCCCTCTACCAACTAGATGTCATTCATGCATTTCTCCAAGGCAACCTAAATGAAGATATATACATGCACTTGCCTCCCGGGTTTGATAATGTGGAGAATGAAAGGGTAGTAGCTAAGGAAGGCAAGATATGGCCTTAAGCAAGCGGGCTTGGTTTGAGCTCTAAGGCCGTGAAGCAGGCTAATAAGAGGTTTGGATATAAGAGGAGCCCCCTACTGTAAGCCCACGGGGCGGCCCAATAGCCGCTACTCCCACGGGGCGGTAGTGGCGCTGAACTTCGGGAAGTATTAAATATCACTGAACGCTACTAGCTACTATAAGAAGAAGTGCACACCTTACAGTAAGCTCCCACGGGGCGGTTCTTATCTTGAAGTTACTGTAAGCGCTGCACGTTACTGTAAGCGCTGCACTCGCCTGCTACTCCCACTCCAGCCTATAGTGTGGTGCGCACCTTACAGTAAGCTCCCACGGGGCGGTTCTGCTTATAGTGGAGCTACTGCTTACAGTAGCAAAGCCTACTCAGCTGCACTCGCTGTGCTCTCGCTACTGTAACTTTAACTAACCGCTTCACTTCGTTCAGGCCTACGTACCAATAGCTTAATTAATGCGCACCTTAGAGTAAGCTCCCACGGGGCGGTTATGCTTATAGTGGAGCTACTGTAAGCTAAAGCGCTTCACGCTACTAGAGTGAAGTGGCGCTTTTGGCTGGTGAAGCTACAGAGCAGCAGGTCATTTGCTTGTTTTGTTGGTCTATCAATGAGCGAATATCAAGCCGAGAGGCCCATCTCTGGTTAAGGGATTTGAATGCTTACACGCCCACACGATTCGCTCAGTATGACGTGTAAGCCAAGTACACGAGCCAGAGCCTACGTTCTGACTCATAGGTAGGTTGCCGCGGTGCAATTTAGTTTGTTGCAAGGCAAGGTGCGGGTAAGAGTGTCCATAGCTAGCTTGGTTCTCTTTCCTCTTCCCTTGCCACTATAGGAGTAGTGAGGAAGACAGAGAGAAGGTGCACTATGGCTTGGTTGCTCGGTCCCAACAAGCAACTTAGTAATTGTAGCAGCAGGGCATGGTCGATCTCATCAAAGCACAAGACCACGTCAGCTAACTCTATCCATGGCTGGCCACGTCTGACGCGCTCGGAAAAAAGTCAGGGATCCACGCAAGGTTCTGACTTAGAAGAAATGGGGAGCCCGGTACGACGCGTCGGATCGAGCACTTTAGCTAATGCTACTGAGAGTAACCTATGAAGATCCGCTGGCTGAGGAATGCCCTGGTTTGTTAAGCTTAGGAGCGGCGGTGCGGCGGAAAGCAATAAGTACCTTTGAGGCCTCTTTCTCTCGTCTTTCGTGTGAATCGCCTTGTAGAAGCATTTGCAGGATTCTGGACAATGCCAAAGCAAAGAAGCTAGCTCAGAAAGAAGCATGATATACTACCAACTCCGTTAATCCCCGCCCTTTCCGATATGCAATACTGCTAAGACTGAACTACCTGTGAACTACGCTAAATTGAGCTTTGTTAGTTTATAGTTTAGTCTAGTTCCACTATTTTTAGTCTTGTAAACCCAATGCTTTCCTCGTTGTTACCTACGCACTGTGAAAATTCACTTCATCACTACTAGCACGCCTATATCAGATCCTGCTATACTATAGGCTATGCACCCACCCTGGCGAAAGAAATCGCACTACTAGCACGCCTATATCAGATCCCGTGATACTATGGGCTATGCACTACGTCAAAGGCCTTAGAGAGTTGTTAACCCGCGAGTCAAGCAAAGGGATAGCGCGCGCTTTGGGTGACGTCTAAAACCACTACTCGCTAATGCACGAGCGAGCGATGACTACAGGCGCTGCTTAGCGTTACTTACACATTACAAAGGCGCCTTACCTTTTTTTTGTCTTTGTGGGCGCGCCCTGGCAGTGTTGGCAAAGGCCCGCTCCCTCTCCCCCCCACGGCTACTAAGCTACTTTGACTTATAGTCTGGCTACTAAGCACAGTAGAAAAAGGCCTAGGAATAGCCCTACAGAGAGGAGTGGCCCAATGCACGATTCATACCTCTTCTCCTTGGGTCGCTCCATCACTCATGGAGCGGGGCGTGGCGATTTCTCGTAGCGCGCACCGGGACTGCTACTGCGAGCTACCTATTTTCTAGTCCAGTCGACCCGCTGGCTAGTCGCGGGGGCCTAGTTCAGTGACGCATGTTTAAGAGCGCGTGTCCCCAGCCTTCGTCAAAAGGACTGACTCGTTCTGCAACGGCTGCAGCAGAACAAGGGGGACGGACCCTGCCCTTTCTTCAATAAAAAAAGCTAGCCTAGCAGCTCTCCGTTTCAGCCCCCCCGTCTTATAGTAACGGGGTAACGGGGAGCACTGCGTGCTTAGCTATCAAAGACAGGTGTCCGTTAAAAATCGATATGCCTTGCCGACTTGCATTGCACAAGCGTTGGTGGATTGTCTCTGTTTTTATGAAGAGGGTTAGTTCAAGTCGGCATGTCAGATCGATTGCATACTTGCAAAAGTAGATCTAAGCCTACCATATTAATCCTATATGCCCCCATTTTTCCTTCTTCATATCTTCCCATCCTCTTCCTCTTATTCCCTTTAGAATGATGCTCGAGGCCTTTTTCCTGAAATCCAAGGTAAGTAAGTAAGCCCACTATAGAGGTTAGCGGTAGGTAGGTTGTTAGGTCTAGCCTAGCCTTGACTTTCTATTGTCAAGTCAATCGATCGGCATTGTTGCAGTGCCTGGCTCCGCCAGAAAGGGCCGATTATAGAGTTGGGAGTTCGGACTTTGACTAGCTTTGCTTCCTGTGGAACTAGCTTCTTTTTAGATTACCTGCTCGGGAAAGGATAGAAGAACAAAAGGGGAAGGGTGCAGTACGGGGCTTTGGCTTACTACACTCCCGTTTGGATACTGCATCTGATGAGCCCACAACGCTTCTGCAAACCCTTCTCTTCTTACTTGCTCACACCCTTGTGTACCACGCGCCGGTTTATTGGCACGTCAGGACTGACCACCTGCATCCAAGTGCTAGGTGTTCCGCTTGGCGTACCACCGCTCCTACTGATTTGAACCTGGATCCATTCAAACCCAATGCAAGAGCCCCCCAAAATGCACTTAAACCGACTGCCAGCGGATTGGGACTAGACGGTGTGCACCCCACTAAGACAAAAGGTGGGCCAACCGGCTGACATCTTAGACTAAAGAAGAAAAGAAGAAAGGCATGCGTCAATCAATCTACTATTGATCTTTCCATGCCCTCTTAATGCAGATAATATGGAGTTGCTCAAGGCCTAGGCTGCACCCATTGGTTTCATACCTTGGGCCCCCCTGTATTTTTGAGCACCAAGTGTCTCTCTCCTTTCATGCTTGGCTTTACTACTACAGTTTCTTTCTTCATTGGCCGTCCAACTATTCCTAAGGATAAGGCTTGACATAGGCTTCGCCACTTACAGGGAGCTAACAACGTGAGACTGAACCCCTACGGGATTTCCGGAAGACTGACCCCGCGCCACAAAAGAGAAAAAAGAAAGAATGTGCCGGGTGAGAAAGCGGTTAGTTAAGCACCCAGGGGGCGGTAGAGCTAGCTTACATGTGCACCTATTGCTGCAAAGTCAAGCTTACCCAATGCAAATCAAAATGATAGAAGTCAGGAAAGACTGAAGGAAGGACAGCGTATTAGTGACCGCAAAAAAGGCTGAGTACGTCACCTAGCGCTATTGCTGCTACTGCCCTGGTTCAGGGTTAACCCTCTCGTTCTCTAGAGCTAGATTAGAAATATGCAAGATCAACCACGTCATTCTTTTTCTTTGTCTCGTTATTTATTCCTCGCTTCGCATTAGAGCTAAAAGCGCCTAACCTAATTACTTTTAATTACCATACTCTTTATAGCATAAAGCAAGGCAAGAAATATTACTTATAGCGTAGGGCAATCAATGCCTATTGGAGCACCATGCGGATTTGACTAGATTACCGTTTGATAAAGATTTGCAAAAGTTCTATCACTGCCCAACTTCCTGCTCAAGATAGTTAAGCTCAAACTAACTTACTCAAAGTCAATTGGCAATCGCACTACGCCTGCCTTTTAGTTCGCGTCCTATACCGCCCTATACTTAACTAGCTCTCTTTCAATAAGCACAAGGCGAAATTGACTTTAAGTACTTCGCTAACTTAAAGCGCTTCACTTCGTTCAGCTTAAATGATCTTCTCTTCGCTACGCTCAGCTCTACGCACCTACGTTCAGCTCAAGCCTCGCTTATATAGTGTCGCTTCACTACGTTCAGAAAACATTTCGCTACGCTCAACAAAACACTCCAAAATAAGCACTACGTTCAGGGACGAGGTACGAGGGCTGAGCGTAGCGAAGTATTTCATTTCGCTACGCTCAACAAAACACTCCAAAATAAGCACTACGTTCAGAAAACATTTCGCTACGCTCAACTCACGCCTTAACGACAGTCTTCTTTTGGCGAAGCGAAATCTTTGATGAACGAAGTGAAGCGACACTAAACTAAATAAGCTGAACGAAGTTCAGTGATATTTACTGAACGAAGTGAAGCGAAGCTTTTAATGTGGCCCATGGCTGAGCGAAGCGAGTGCAGCTAAGGAGCTATTAACTGGTCTGGTACGAAGGCTAAGGCAGCTACTCGATACACTTCTTGCTACACTCGCTCGACCACTTGTTAAGCGTAAGCGGGGACCAGAAATACTCATCCCCTTTCTTGTCTTGGCTTTTCTCAATGGATGGTCAATGGATAACCGGCTTGCTTTCAGGAGTGGGAATAGCATCTGACTACTGGTCAAATCGGTGGCAAGAGGCTTCGAAAAAGAGGGGTTGACAGAGATAACCCACTGGGCACTCCTACTATGAATAGGATATTACCTACCTACAGTTATTGTCATGGCACCATTCACTACAGCGGAACTAGAACTATACAAATCACCCCCTCAGGATCAAAGCAATTAACTCCTATGGCTATGGAATGGAACACAACTACTCCGCCCGAAAGCGCTTATCACAGTCCAAGGATAAGTAGAGGAAAGGGCATCCTACTCTTTTGGTTTGCGAGCTTGCCTAAACAATCACAGAATTGCCCATCGTGATGGATGTTCCAACCTTACCTTGACTTTTGCTTTAGTAGTAGTAGTTCAAAAGCTAGTCGATCGCCTAAAACATCTACCACCAGCAAGCCTATAGATGGAAAGTCTCGTATTGGCTGGACCAAGATCGATCGAAGTAGGAATGCCGATTACCCCCTTGAATTTCTTTCTGATAAAGAAATGAAAGGTTATTGGCACTGGCTCGCCGGGATCAACTGCAAAGTAAACAGCAACTCCAACTCGCTTCAAAGCAGAAAGAAGGACTGGCACAGCAAAGGGCACCACTGGGACAGCTCCCTAAACTTCCAGCAAGGGAACTCACAATCGATAGAAGGCCACTCACAATGGACCGGAAACTTCCATTAGCCCACCATCATCATTAGCCAGAGATGCAAATGGAAGGCCAGGAAAAAGACAGCATTGATTGATTGATGACAGCAGGATTGGAAATGGCCCTATCAACAACTCCTATACTGGCTGGAACAGAAAGAACTCGACTCGAAAGCAGAAGGATTTGACCAGGATCTCACCTGTCCCGACAGCAAAAGAGACATACTATCCTTGCCGCCCTTTACTCTTCAAAGAAAGAAGCAGCTCTCTTCTCATCCCCCTTTGGATTGAAAGGAAGGGCTTCGCTTTCCGATCCGATCGCACTACTATAGGCAGGCCGGTTACTGGACGTCTACTATAGCGGAGGTAAGCGCATTCAGTTGCTGTGTCAATTGTTCTTTCTTTCCCTGCGTAAGAGAAGAGTGTGAAGTCCTACGTGCTTCGCGGCCGCCCTTATAGTCAAAGGGCAAGCCAGCCAGTCACAGTCGGAGGGGTTTGACTTTGAGTTCCCGTGGGAGACCTTTGACTCCACCGCTACCGCCCCGTGGGTGTAAGCTCCCACGGGGAGCTTACAGTAGCAGTTACGTCATGTAACACGACCTTTGACGTAGCCTGACTCCCCCGGGGCGCACTATAGGCGTAAGCGGGCCGCTCCCTGCGCTATCAAAGGCCTGCCTTACTCTAAGGCGGAGGCCCAACTATAGCCGCCCCGCTACTCCCACGGGGCGGTGCGCATGGCCTTACTCGCCGTGGCGGGGCGGTGCCTCCGCTTCAAATAACCAGCCTATACTATAGTGTTAGTGGGGCGGCAGCTACCTTTCTACCTACGCTACCTGCCGCTACCGCCCCGTGGGCTCTCCTTACTTATTGGCGTGGCCGCCGCCACCTCCGGGTCTGACTACCCGGTGGCCATTACCTGACTTACCGTGGCGGCACCTTACAGTAGCGGGGTAGCGCGCCCCGTGGGACCTTGAAGCGGCCTATAGTGTAAGCCTTTCATGTATAAGGGCCAGTTGTGGTGGAGTCTAGGCAATGTATAGAGAGCCAGATTTTTGGTTGATCCCATCGTTGGCCCGCCTCTCATTTCCTGGCTGAAGAGGTATCAACAGAAAGATTGAGGGCTCACGCCACGCCACAGTGAAATCGGTCATCACTAGTGAGGCTTCCGCTGGGCCTCCTTTTTCAGTCATTGTGGAACAGTGGCTTATGTGAATCAAGACGAATGCAGCAGATCAGCTGCTCTGGCAAGGTAGCATTCCGACCTTTAGGCGGCTCTGGGATTCCATACGTGACCTGGCTGCAGGGCAGGACCAAAGAGGTCTGGACGGACAGCTACCTTCCGAGGGCAGCCTGGACTGTCTACATTACATTGCGCGCCATCAGCGTCTTCTCACCCTAGACCGACTCCATTAAGGCTTCTACTTCTTGCTAACGGATGCTGCCTGTACGGACATGGATGTAGACAGCACAACACCTATTTTTTGACAGCTATAATGCGTAGCACTATAGGATGGAGGAAGGCAGTAAGCTTGTTTCGGAAAAGGCGCTCTCCTATCCGCAATATGATCAAGGTTGGTGGCATTCTCAGAAATTGACCACAGGGTGTATGACTAAATGTTGGAAGATGACTTTCCATCTTGTCATCTGGCAACAGTGGACCATCCGCAACAGGTCTGTCTTCCAAGGAAGAGTGTTACCCGTTGAAGCGAGTGCTCCAGGAAGTGAGCTTGGATTGAGACAGGCACCTTACCTTATAAGGTCTGCTGAGGATAGATCAGCCATAAATCAGAGGTTAGCTTCCTTCAATCTCTCAATGGTCTCCCCAACCCTCCAGAAGCACATCTTGCTGATTCACTACGTGAGCAATTCAGCCACCTTCACAGCGTGGAAAGCTCCAACAGACGTTTCGTACGCTTACTCTCTGCTGCCATTGAAAAACAGAGGCAAAGATTCCAGCAGAATCCTGGAATGAAGGAATTGGTGCAGGTCGGCTTCCAGCTGTCAAATCAAGCATGCGAAACCATGCCCTGTCACACTCTCCATGGCCAGTCTGAGTGATGGGTACACTGGCTGGGCACCGGCTGACTGGAGACCAACCACCAATGAGCAGAGTGCATTTTTTGGCGCCCTGCTAGAGAAAGAAACCCTGCCAGTTTCCGGGTCGACTTCTCTTCTCTTATGAACTTGTCCTCAGCATGCTTAGGCGTGGGCAGTCTAGCGGCAGTAGCAGTTCAGGGGGGAGGAGCAGAGAAGTACCAGCCAGTAGCCAGGGACTGGGTCTGGTTTTCTGGTCTTCCTGTGACAGCGGATGGCGGTCTCTGTTTCAGGCTGCCTGCACAGATGAAGAAGCGCATCAAAGACCTCCGGGGGGTTCCTTAGGGATCAGCTCAAGGAAAGTAGAGTGAACCAGTTTTCACAGCTTTCCACTTCGATACTGCTTTGCACACATCAAAGATGAAGATTCGCCACCAGACCTTCTAAAGTTGGCATTATCGGATCAATCAGGGGCTATCCTATATGTAAACTCGGTAGCTAGTTGCTTGGCCGAAAACAAATGCCTTCGCAACCCTTGACTCAATGGGAATTGCATAATTGTCCCTCCCTATTTGACTCCCCTCACAGCCGCACGCCTCCTCCCTAAACGATAGGCCAAGGGTGCTGCTCTGCTCCCTATCTCTCTCCTGGGTCACTCTCAACCCTTGATCCCGACGGTTGCCTTGCTAGCTTCTTTTGGTTAGCGTAGGGATGTCTATTCATGGATTCTAAGCACTCCCCGCTGTCTGATTCAAGCTTTATACTCTCCCGCTGTCTGATTCAGTTGAGTCAAGATCCCCGGTTGCTAAGAGTGAATGACCTAAGCAAGGGGTAGATGTATGGTTGGTCTATGCCACCCCCTCGATGCATTCTGTAATCCGTTACAGGATAGCCTGCCCGATACCTCTCGCCTCATCATCACCCCTTCTTCCCCGGATGCGTATTAGATGATAGTTAACCATGCACCCTCTGTTCACATGATGGACATTTCTTAAAGAATGGTGATTAGTAAAGGCAATGAAAGGAAAGATCAATCCGAGAGGGTGAAAAGTATGCTAGAGAACGACATAGTTATACTCTAAAGGGGGATAAGTTGGAGGTTATGGTGACCGTTAGTAGCGGCGAGCTAGCCTGGAGAGAGAAAAAAAGAGGTCGAGGGGTTGGGTTCTGGATGACTAAATGTTGGTAGGGCGGAGCGGTGAAGGGGAATCTTTAATGGTTGAAAGGAAGCAAGATCGATCGAAGTAGTACGAGCGTAGCCCGTTGTTCCAAATGCGTCTTGGTCTATGAATGGAAACCTCCCGGCTATCCAAGACCACCGCCGCGCCGCACCGCGCCTCTCATCTAAGACTGACCCTACTATAATTCCAGTAAGGCTACCTGCCTGCTACTCCCACGGGGCTGCTTTTGGAGTAGAGCCGCTCCCACTAAGACTATAGGCTGGGCGGTGCACCACAACACGCGATCACCGCGGAGTGGGTCACCACACCACCACACCACAACAGCGCCACGTGGGGGCCTGACTTTCTTTTTCTGTCTTACATGACTCCTTACCGCTAACAGTTGGCGTGGGCTTACCTGACGCGGTGGCGCGTCACGTAACGCAAGGCCTACAACGTCAGGCGCCCCGTGGGAGCTACGTCAAAGGGCGCCCACTAACACAGCCAGGTAAGACTGAAAATAACTACTTACAGGCTCCCACGTGGCGCTATAGTAACGGCTGGGATTATAGTAGGGTAGCGGCTCGTCAAGGTAGGGGGGTGGTAGGGTGGCACCCTACCACCGCAGAGTGGGCTCCGCGCGCGGCGAGGCGCAGGCGCCTGTCTTAAGTGCTAAGCAAGGTCTTAGAGCTCGAAGACGGTAAGAAATAGGTGGACAGTGGTCTGTACTTTTATACAGGGTAGTGTATAGAAAGGTAGCTTGTTCCGTTCTCTCCCAAGAGAGTCAATAAATGAACCGTAAGGAAAAAGAAAGAAGAATGTCCAAATCGGGTCTATGTAGGATGTAGTATTAAGTAAGGAGAGGATTGAGTAAGGGCAGGTCCCTCTATTCAATGCCGAACAGGAAAAGCAAGGCGTCGAAAGCAGGGAGGAAGCAGAAGCATGTCGGAGCGAGCCGTCCAACTTCTCGCCCCATTCTCTATTCGTTGGCAATATGGTTGAACTATCGACGAGAGGAGTAAGATGGAGGATCAAAGATAGAAATGTACAGGACTTCCATACCAAGGTTAGCTCTGTCTCCGAAATGCCAATAAGATATTCAGAGTGAATCGGAGGCCTCTTTCGGGATGCATAGGATTTATAGGAGCGGCCCTTCAAGCCCGTGTTCTGGGCGCATCCTAACCTTCTCATCAACTACCGTCGAGTTAGCGAAGTTCCCAACCCTTACCCTGACTCCCACGGGGCAGTAGTAGTAGGGGCCGGTAGAGCCACTAAAGCTCACCCTACCGTGGCGTGGTGGCCACGTGGCGGTAGTCAGACCGGGAGGTGGCGGCGGCCACGGTAGTCAGCCGTCAGGTGGCCACGCCAATAAACCCACTGGGTTATTTGAAGCAACAAGGGAGCGGTAAGGAGGCAAGCACCAAGCCCACTAAGAGATACTACTATAGCGCGCAGAGCTAACACAAAAGCCTGACGTAAGCCCACTCTGCGGTGGGTAGCAAGTAATTTGCGCCCAGTTTACGGAGCGGAGCCCCCACTATGCGGTAAGGCTCCACTACCGCCGCCTTAGAGTAAGGCAGGCCTTTGATAGCGCAGGGAGCCCTTTACCCACGTGGCGGTAAGAGCACCCTGGCAGTCTTAGTGGTCTTTCGCTAACCGGCCACAGTAAGCCTGAAAGTCTAAGGCGCCCAACAAGCGTGTAACGGGGTAAACCTCTACTGTAAGCCTGAAAGTTCAAGGTAGCTGCCCTGACGAGTAGAGCCGCTCCCACGCCAACTGACGGTGCACCACTGCTTTTGAGCCACGTGGGAGCGAGTAAGGCAAGGCTCCTGCTACTGTCAGGCTCCCACGGGGCTACCTATAGGCTTGTTGAGGTTGACCCCCGGCCCTATAGTGCCTTACTCGCGGTGCCTCCACTGCTACCGCTAACACAGCCAGGGTGTAAGCTCCCACGGGGCGGTAGCGGTCGCATCTTCAAGTAGTAAGGGGTTGCTATTGTAAGCTACTGTCAAAGCACTCGCACCAACCCTTACCCTCCCAGACGCACTGAAGGTAGCGGTAGCGGTTGATAGTTGCTTTGCTCGTTCGAACTATAGGAGCGAGTCTTTGACAAAGCGAGTGCTGCTTTGAGGAAAACGACTTTCGAAAAGAATTACTGCGGATCGACATCGGAGGTGGCCCAAACCTAGGCAGTGACGCTTCCTGTTGAATAAACAATTCAGACTGATCGTTTACACAGTACGATCAAGACCTTTAAGCAGGACTTTCATCAACTTTCGTTTTTATGATATATGCATCAACACAGCTTTCATATTATAAAGCGCAATCCATCAACCGAGAAAAAGACCCGCCTAACTAGGAGCGCGCTTCTCAATTCTCTTCACTATGGAGGGCCGGAGATGGTTACGCAGGAGGGGGTAGCTTGGCGTGATATGGACATACGTATACGGTACGTCTTGGACTACTATCCCCTTTGTCATATGCAAGTTAACCAGGATGGGACTTGGTTTCTGACCACTTTTTATGCCAGGCCGTATGACGATATGAAGAGAGAGCTGTGGAGTCGACTGTTAGAGATTGCTGCTTCTATGAGTCACCCGTGCTTTGTCGTAGGTGACTTTAATGACTTCCGCTTTCTATCTGAAAGAAAGGGTGGGGCACCTGCGCGTAAGAAGCTGATGAAAGAGTGAAAGAATGCAAGCAGCTGGACGTACAGACTGATGGGCCTTTATATGGTGTGGTGTGGAGGCGGGTCAGAGGGTCTATGAACAACTGGCCCTAGCAAATTCTGAGTGGTTCCTGCGCTTTGATGAAGCAATGTGTAAAGTACTCCCAAGGGCCTCTATATTTTCAGCAGGCCTCACCACATGGAGAGTGAAAGGCCTTTCAGGTTCGAAGCAGCGTGGATCTTTCATGAGAATGAGAAGGATCTCAGAAAAGAATCTTGGCATAGGTTCGCTTAAAGCTTTTATCGGAGAACCGGTCGGCAACATCTTCAAGCGCAACTGCTCTTGGCTAGAAAACAAGGAATACAAAGGCGGATGGATAGGGTTCCTAATCCCTGCCTTATACTTTAAGGAGCAAAGTTGACAAAGGGAGTTACATGCAGTATTGCGACAAGAAGAGATGCAGAGTTCATGAAATCGCGGGCGACTTGGATAAGAGACGGGGACCGAAATACTCTTATCACATTCAAACTATAACCAGAAGGCGTAAGAACCGGATTCGATCACTTAAGAAGGAGGATGGGTCGTGGGAAGAGGAGCCTGCCGTGCTACAGAAGATGGCCTTTTGATATCAACCTCTATTCGGCTTCGGGCCGTCCGTCTGAACGAGGACCTTCTTTGGTTTTCCCTCCGTAGATGAAGATGTGTAATCTGCGGCGTGTGGTATCTGACTGCTCGCTTTGGTAACAGGGGGCCATCTTTGATATTGGGGGGTGCGCCCGGGTTAGATGGATTCCCGGCTGCCTTTTATCATGAAGCATGGGACGGGAGTGATGTCTGCAGTTATGTTCAGAAGATTATTCGAGGTGCTGCAGACATGAGAGACATCAACGGAACCATGATAGTTCTGCTACCCAAGGTCGAGAAGCCGGAACGTCTGACCCCTTACCAACAAGCACACGGCCCCTTACCGCCACGTGGGAGCACACGTTATCTAATGTAATCAATCTATTAAAAGAAAGTTGGTGTATACCAACTTACAGTAATTGGTGAGTCGCTTGAAGCCTTCCCTTGCTAATCTCTCCAGCACTAGTCAGACATACAAGAAAAGATGATAATTACCCAAGAGATTCTACACTCCATGCGTCGGCTCCAGACGAAGAAAGGCTGATTTCTAATCAAGATTGACCAGGCTGACGATCGTTTGAGATGGGACTTTCTTTATTCAGTACTTAGGGAGATTCAGTTGCCTGATTGGATGAAGTGATGATGAGATGCATCACCACTCTTTCTACATGTGTGCTGTGGAACGGTGGGAAATCGGAAACCTCCTTCTCGAGGAATAAGACAAGGCCTCTCACCGCTCCGTGGGATATTCGTCTTGTGTATGGAAAAGCTCTCGCACTTGATTAACGAAGCAGTGGAAGATGGACGTTGGCATGCTTTCTGTATGGGGAGCCCAAAGGTGTCTCATCTTATCTTTGCCGACGACTTTTCGTCTAGTGTTCGGGGAGGCGGACCAAATGGCAGTTACCTTGGATATCTTACATAAGTTCTGTGAGTACTCTGGCCATCAAGTGAATAATACGAAGTCTACTATAGGGTGTGTTTTCCAGGAATACGCATGCTTCTGTTCGCAAACGTCTGGTATCAATCTCCGGGATAAACTTCTACTTTCGGGAGGTATCTGGGTGTACCAATGCAAGAAGGTCGCCGGACGAAGATTGATCATTTATATATCATTGAGACTCAAGCAAGACTGGTTGGAAAGCAAACTGCCTGAGTTTTGCGGGACGAGTTGTATTGGCTTCGGTATTGGCATCGATACCGACCGATGCTTGTACAGAGGCTTCCAAATTCGATTTGCCAAGAAATAGACTACGGCAGTTTCTATGGCGATGCGAACAAGTTTCACGCGGCTCTACAAGAGTCAAATCTTCTAAAGAAGATATGAATGAGCATTTGCAAATCAGCATGGCAGCTGAGGCAGGATGAGGAAGGCTGGTGGGTGTCGATTATGAAAGCCAAATACGGGAAGCCGGTGACTTCACACCCACCGAACCCGCGTTTGGCCTCTCGTTTTTGGAGAGCAATCTCCAAAGGGCACCGAGTTGAGGAAAATCTTGCATATGTCAGAGGGCCAATACAACGTTTTGGACCGGTTGGATGGCACGACTATTTGATAAGTAAGTGCGGACAAAGCCTTGCATGAGGTGGAACCGAACGAAGGCAAGATGAAGGTTTGCGAGTTGGCTTCCAATGGCGAGTGGAAGTGGTCGGCTTGATCGCTGCTGCTACCGATCGAGACAATAAACCGACTCCTTGCCGTCCCTGCTCCTTCAGTAGAGCTTGGGAGGGATGAGAAAGAGTGGGTAGGTTCACCTAACAGTAGGTACTCGGTGCGGGAAGGATACAGAACGATCATGCGAGAGCAGGAACCGACTTCGATTTGGAGGAGATTCAGGGGGGGGTGGCCCGGACCTGAGAGAATCCGTTCTATGGCTGGTAGCACATGGTCGTCTCCTAACTGGAGAAGTGTTAGCGAAATGGGCTGCAAGAGGTTGCTGCCACGGGCCGAGGATATTTTGCATGCACTGAGGAATTGTCCCCACGTGGCGGTAGCGTCTATTTGGAAAAGCCTCGTTCCGAGAGAGCAGCCTTTTTCTGTTCAGATAGATTTAGTTGGTTAACTCAACCAACTAAAAAGACAAAGAGCTCCAGAAGGCGGAATGTCGAATGGCGTATAACCTTCGGGGTTGGTTGCTGGTTTATGTGGAAATGGCGAAATGAATCGATCTTTCATGAAGGTGGTGCGAGGGTGGTCGATATATGCTATCGAAGGTTTTGCCAAGTCTATAGAGCAAGCTATGGAGGAAAGAGAAGTGGGCTTTTTGAAATGAGAAAAAGCCTGCTGAACGGGGGCCGCCTCCAGACAGATGGGTGAAGCTCAATTGTGATGGTGCGAGCAGAGGAAGGGTCCGGTGTGGAGGTGTGCTACGAGATTCTCAAGGCAGGTGGCTACATGCGAGAGCTGGGGTGGTGTTCTGCGATCACGGCTGAAGTCTGGGGAGCGGGTCTCGAGTTGGCGTGGAAACGAGCGTCGTAGAATACTGGAGATGGATTCACAGGTTGTTATACGATGGCTACGTGCAGGAGCTTTGACGTCTCATAGGCAGGATACAGTCTACCTATTAGTGCTATCGGTAATGATGCGGAAGGAATGGGATGTTCAGGTACGAGACATTTCGTAAGACAATAAGAACTTCTACATGGGCAAAGGCCAGCCTTGGTATGACGGCGTACAGTCAAGTATGGAACGCGCCTCCTGCATTTGTTGAAGGTGCAGATGGATAAAAAGAAGATGGCCCTCTCATCTTACATCTCTCTTGGGCCCCCGTACCCCAAAAAAAGCTCTTCTCTTCATCGAATGGAAGTGACGAAAGGAACTGGCCCAGGGCATGGACTGCTTCTTCGAATTAACCGATAGAAGGGCCGGGTATGAAGTCGGACTAGGATCTACGGGTGGACTAAGGAGTTATTCTTACTGCTTTCCTGCTTCTCTTGTATCCGTCGGGTCGGTGGTTAATAGAATCTCTAAAAAGGAGATTATGATCCTCTTCCAATCGCTTCGTCAAAGACCTACTCATAAGCTTTGATAGTTGATATCAAAGGTCTCAAAATGCCGCTTGATAGTTGAGGACACATGGCCCGCTACCGACGTCTTTGACCTTTGGCTACCCTGCGTTACGTGACGCGCTACCTGCCTGCCGGTCCATCCTTCTTTGTCGCACTATAGGCCTACGCTCTTACTACAACTAAGACTGAAGGGAGCCTTGCGCAACAAGCCATCTTATAGTGTCCCACGGGGCGGTGCTTGCCTGACTCCCACGGTAGGTAGCCTTACTGCCTTACTGCCTTACAGCTTGCCTTACTCGAGGGCCCCGCACCACCACTAGTTGCGCGCGGCCCACTAAGACGCACTATAGGCCGCGCAGAGCTAGCACAACTACACTATAGGCAGGCGGACTACAGTAGCAGGCCTACCGTGGGAGCCTTACAGTAGCACTTACCCTATAGGCATGCGCACCACCCCGCACCACCACCACCTTTAGTAGTGCGCGCGCGGAGTCAGGCTACCGCCACGTGGGTGCGGTTCACCATTTGCCTTAGTAGCACATTTGTATACCACATTGCACAAGGGTCGTCATTTATTTACTCGGGTTTCTCCACCTTGGGAGGTGACTAGGGTTCACCATTGCGGTCCTTCACCATGCTAGTATCTTTCCGTCTTTCCTTTAAGAAACTGAGAACATCAGATCCTTCCCAAGCAACTATAAGCTGAGAAAATCTTGCAGGGTCTTCTCCCGGTGCCTTAAGTGGGCCCATCTCATACATGGCTTGCCTTCTTTCTTCTTCTGATACATTGTTGCCCAGCGGGCCCGTTCTTGCGTCATTCCTTGTTGGCCAGCTTACCTTCGTAGCAATCCATTGGACCACATTCTTCAGTGCGGTAGAACTTGACCACTAACTCTTTGATTAAAGAAGGATCCTGTTGCCACTTACCTTCGTCATCCCGGTCTTACCTTGTTCTTTCGCCGCCTGCCTAAAAGCAGTCTGAATATGATAATATGAAGAGCCTCTCATAATCCACGTAGCTCTTGACTTTTGGAACCTTTTCGAATCTTCGACCTTCCTTCTGCCAACTGCCCTCAGAAGCTCGTCTCAATCTGTCTGTAACTCTTTTGACAATTCCAAGTTTTCAAGGCGGCACGTTGAACTCCATTTAGTCTTGCGATGAGTGACGTCTTCTTCCGGTGCCCGAAGACAGATTTCTTCCAGACTCAGAGTTGCGGAATTCTGTCCTTGAGCATCTGGTTCACCTTCCTTCTGCCAACTGCCCTGACCTGAAACTGGTTATGCCTGACTAGTAGGGCCACATAGCTTCAAATCGAAAAGGTCTTGTCTGAAGTTTGTAGTGGTACCGCCCACTGTCTTCTGCAATTCAGAGGGGGTGGTGGTCGGATTTCTTCCTTGGGAGTACCTTGACCCTTGCTTCCACCCTAGTTGTCCCTCTCCATTCCGTGTTGCATAAGGCCCGGCCCTATGACGCCTTTTCCCTTTCATAACCGGGCCTCTCCATGTGAAAGGGGATCCTTCAGCTCCGTCATCGATAAGGTTACACGAATTGATCCAATTGAGGAAGGCTTTGCATCTCGTAACTGATACAGGGGCACCCCCAACGGAGGCTCCCATGTATGGGCAATTTCAAACAAATCGCCAGCCAGAAGCCAGGGTTCTTGCATATTGCTGGCCTGGCTCCCACTAAGACAAAAGACCACGCACTATAGCGGTGCGCCGCTAAAAAGGTAGATTGAATGCCATAAGGCTCGCCTTTCTTGCTCATGCGGGTTAGCATCATTCAAAGGCTGTAAAGAACCATGGTCGCCTCTCCTTCGCCATTCTTCGTTTGTGTATGAACTCTTGGTCTCGCACCACTACTTGTATATTCACGTTCGAATCCTTCCACAAGATCAAAATACCTCCTGGCCATCTGCTTCCGGCGAATTGAAAGGCAAAGCACAGTCTACTTTTGCCCCTCACTTACGCGTGGTTCCAACAGGACGACAATGTCCACATTGTATGACCGCACCACCATCTTCCTCAGAACCCTCGTCAACTTCGAATTACACGCCCCCGCTCCATACTACTATCTTCATAGCCAGAACAAGATCGGACTTCATAACCTGCCTGACCTCACCCTTACTGTAAGGCGGCTTATAAGAACGCCTTGCGAAAGACCCCCTCCCGCTTGTTGGAGGTAGTTCCCACGGGGCGCCTGACTCTGATAAGCAGTAAGGAAGGCCTTGCGATACTAGAAAAGCGGAGGTGAGGCTTACAGGTCTTATAGTGGCCTTACCGCGCTTACAGTAGCGGGAAAGGCTCTACCTTGATAGTCGGAGGCCCACTATAGAAAGGCTTATAATGCGTTACGGAGCACTTAGTAGCATAACCGCTAACTGTCTTAGTGGGGCCCTTTGACGTAGCTCCGGCTTTGACCCTGACTGTAAGGGTAAGCAACTAGTAAGGGTAGGGCCGCTACCGCCCCGTGGGAGTCAGGGCTGATAGTAGGAGCAAAGGAGTCTCGCTAGCATGCCTTTCAAATACGCGTGCGGTGCAAAAAAACGAAGCAAAGCAAGAGCAAGGAGTCTTCTTTGCTTACAGTAAGGACTTGCAATATATGAGAAGAGCGTTGATAAGCTACTTCAGCTTACAGTAAGCTTTGACATCCTATAGCCTTACAGTAAGGGCTGCGAGTCCTTACTTACTGGCCTGACTGTAATGGTCCTTACTGCTTACAGTAAGGCAAAGCCCTTACAGTTACTAAAATCGAAGTTGCTTCGTTTTTTGCCCTTACCCTTACTGTAAGCACTGGTTCGTATAGTCCTTCAGTGGGTGGGAAGCCTTACAGTAAGGTTCGGCTTAGCTCGTTGGCTGAGAAATCCTAATATGAATTGGCATTCCACGTCAATCTTTTCATTGATCTGATTGGATGGAGGTAGGGCCCCCTTCTTTGGCCTCCACCGGCCTCCCAAGAGTTTCAACATCCATCCTCCCCTCCTTATCTTCCACAACTTGGGAGCTGGAGTTCCCGCTACCACCAACTTCCCACTGGCTAAGCTTTCCTCCATGGGGATTGGTTTCTATCTCTCCATTAGCTCTTCCTACCAACTACTTGGAATATGCGGTTCGGGGGGGCACTTGAGTCAGCCTTTATCCTCCGCACTCTCAGGGGCCTCTCATTTGCACTCCTAGATAATTTGATAGCGCACTTCTTGGTTCTATGAGCCGCACTCCATACACAACTGGGGAAGGATCATTAGCTGCTTGCTAAATGCTCCCCACCGGAGACTCCATCCATACTCCTTCCCTCGGATCTGCTGCCAGATCCACCTCTACGCAGACTGACGCCGCCGTCATGCCTTGCGTTGGTGCTTCTGTAGTCTGTCTACCATAATCGGTTTCCCGAACGCGCTAGCAACACTGGTTTGGCTGCGGCCAGAATTGCCAGGCAGGTGAGCCAAACCGAAGCCGAACTCCTCCGACGCAGGATCAAAGAGAGGGAACCATCGCAGCAGTCAAAGGCATCTATGAGCTATGAAACTGGGTCCTCCCATCAGAAAGAACCCTAGTCGTCCTCCTCCGATTGGAATTTCCGCAGCAACCACCCATGCGACATAGCCACTACCGACAACCTCCCATACAGACCCCACCTCCTTTGCCTCCCCCGCTTTTTACGGCGGAAAAGGTACTCGCCTTACTTACACCCACGGGGCGGTGTAGACTCTTCTTCGGAGCGAGCCTACCTACGCGAGCCTACAAACGCGAAGCGAGCCCACACTACACATGTGGAGAGTGTCTGACGCGACTTCTGCTGTTGGATAGCCTAGCTGGACTGACTTTCCTGTTAAGTCAGTCCGTGGCCCGACTTCAAGGAATTGCTCAGCCCTACCACCCTACCACCTGGCAGTGCGTCTGGGCTTCGAGAGCCGCTACCCTACTATAATCCCAGTAAGGCTACACCCACGGGGCGCTTATAGTAACTATAGGCAGCCTGTGCGGAGCAAGCAAAGCACTCCCCCGGGGCTACCTATGGGGCCGCTAGCATTATAGTAGTGGGGGCGGCTTCTTCTAGTTCCCGCTAGCATGCGAAAGAAGCCTGACACTACTGTAAGCTCCCACTCTGCGGTAGCCTTACAGCCTTACAGTAGGGAGCCTTGCGAAAGAAGCAATTCATTCCCTTTTGTGGGCTTACCCACGGGGCGCACTATAGGGTAAGCGGGCCCAGGGGCGCCCAGTAATGACGCAACCAACCGCGGAGTTGGTTCCCACGACGCGAGACCGCACCACTACGTCAGGGCGTGCGCCCACTAAGACTGCCAGGTACTTGACTTACGTAAGGCTTACCCCTGAAAGCGCATGCTACACAAGCCACCACCACCTTTCAGCGGGGTAGGTAGGGTAGGAGCGCTTATAGGCAATAGGCCGCCCACACTACTATAATATAAGCGCCGCTATTATTATTATATTATAGTAGTGGGGCCCAGACGCACAAAAGGTTAAGCCGCTAACAGTGTGGCGTGGGCTTACCCGCTACAGTAAGGGTGGTCATATAACACAATAGCCGAAGGCCGGCTACCGCACTATAAGAGGTAGTGGGCCGCTTAGTGCCCACTAAGACAAAAGGTTGGATGTAGTTAATGGTTGAAATGGTGGATCTCTTCGAGAGAAAGAGATCGGTGTGAAGAATGAAGAGAGAGAATGAGAGTGAACGGCGTCAGAGAGAGAATGTAGGTAAGTGCCACGGCTTACCTTGTATGAATGAGAGAGAAGAGAGAAGGTTGGCTTGGCGATTATTCAAAAAAGGCGGAACTTCTCCTTAGAGAGAGAGTGAGGTGGAATGAGTGATGTGAGAGAGAGGAGAGAGAGATAATTATCTTACCTAGCCCACTAGGGTAAGGGACAGATTCCTAGCCCACCTATAGTTGAGAGAGAATCTCGTCAGCGTCCTTGGTGCCGGGCTCAAAGCTTTCTATTAATTAGATAGTCCAAAGATAGAAAATGAGTACAAGGAGTGGTATAGACTTCCCACTCAACCTTACAATGGTGGACCCACTTACTTGCTCAAGAAGTCTGAGCTATAGACTGAGCCACCTTTTAGATGTGAGCCATTGGATGTCAACTAACTTGAGATGTGTGGCTCTTATTCATCCTTGCTTGCTCTCCATTTCTTCTAAGTCAGGTAAGATGGACGGTTAGGATCTTCTCTTGCTTCTTTTGATGAAAGGCTCTTGGAGAAGACAAGTCATCAATCCATGCAATGTGATCCAATTGGCCTGAAGTGTGCTTAGTGTGGCAAGTTAGCTTCTTGGAGAAGCTTCTCCACACTTCTAACCGACCTAGGCATGTGGCTATGGAGGTGCCACGTGTCCTCCTTAGTAGCTTGCTCTTAAAGCTTCAACAGTTGGTGCTCCCGCGCCTCGCCCCGGCGCCTCTCATGTAAGACTGACCTTTCGCCCCACGTGGCGGCGCCCACTACTATAAGCGTAGCCGGGAGCCTTGCCTTACTCCTATAGTGCCAAAGCCAAGTCTCCCACGGGGCGGCGGCTTACCTCCTTAAGGCGGCATGCGAACCACCCCGCTTAAGCCCACTAACACAGCCAGGGCGCGCCCGCTACAGTAAGCGGGGCTTACCTACACTATAGGCAGGCGGACTACAGTCAGGCAGGCCTACCGTGGGAGTCAGGGTGGTAGGGTGGTAGGGTGGTTGTGTAGTGGGAAAGTCTTAACACTTTGAGACCTTACCATGAGTGTGAGTGCTTTGATACGCCCTAACGAGTTAGCCCACACCTTTCGTTTTGGATAATGAACGACCTATTATCATGGCCCACTCACCCGAAGGACGACAGAACGAGCAGTGTAGGCAAGTGTCGATCTACATTTCCTTGTTCCCCAGGCTCGCGCCCTTGAAACTCTTCTCTACACTAGGGTCCGTCCAGTCTTCGTCCTGGACAAGGCCACGACGGGTTCTCCTCGTCGTTAGAAAGTCCGCGGAAAGAGTGTTCTGTCAAACCCACTCCACATCATCACTGACTCTTCGCGTATGAGAATAAGAGTTCCGTGTCGCAAGAAGAAAGAGCGTGTCTCCATGAATGAAGAGCGGTCGTGTCTCGATGAAAGAGGATGGGGGGTGGAGAGAAGAATTTGTTGCATACGATTTCCGTACCATCATACATCCGTGTATAGGACAGGCGCACCCCAAAGGGGGTGACAATTGACTCGCTCTGATCCCTGACTCCTCTACCAATCATCAAATAGCTCTACCATTGTTAACTCAACACAATAGAGGTTTTTTAGGGCTCATTATAATCACACGCCCAGCTCTACTTTTCATTAGTTAGAAAGGGTTAGATACAACAATTATCAATGCCTTTGGGCCATCCAAATAATGTTTAATTAATGAGAGCGCCCCCTTGGTTAAGACTTGGACTTGACAATACTCCCCCAGCATAGATATCATTCCATAAAGAAAGCCCAATATATCCTGTAGCCTCTTCTTCCCAAGAGCTTTAGTAAACATATCAGCCTCCTCAGACCGGTGTACAGATTGAATTTCCTTTGCAGTCTACTTCCATATTCATTGTCCTCTCCTCATGGAAGACTGGGTTGGAGGAAATCTGGATCGCTGCCTGATTATCACGGTGCATGTCCATAGGAAGTTTCACATCGACCCCAACCTCCTCCATGAGAGTTTTGAACCATTCACATGCAGTAAGCACCATAGCTCTTCTGCCTCTGCACTCTTTCCTAAGTTCAGTTGTGGCACTTAGGAAAGCTCTTCCAAGTCACAATCTTCCCTCCCAACCTTGACGTAGGGTGGGTGTTGGGGTGCAGTAGCCGGAAGTTTCTCGTCTCTCACTAGGAGAACCAGCCCAGTCCGCATCTTCCTTTTTAGGCTTTGATGCGTAAGGCCCTCCCTCGTCCAGGTTCGGACTTTTTCACAGAATCCTAGCTTCCAAGTGTGACCTCCGGGGCGCATGCATGAACTGACTTACCACCCCGAGAGCATATGAAAGATCTGGTCTGGGGATGGTCAAATAGTTGAGCTTACCTACCTGTCTCTGATAGTGACCCGGGTCCTCCAACAGTTCTCCGTCATCTGGACTTCAATTCTGCTTTCCATGGGCACTCCCAATTTACCTCTTTCCTCCAGCAAAGAAAGTGTATACTTCCGTTGGGAAATGAAGATCCCTTTCTGTGAGCGCCCCAGGAAGTACTCCAAGATCTTTGATAAGAGTGAAAGGCTTCGCACATACCTTCTTTTCATTTTGCAGTTCTCTTATAGACTCAGTATCATCATCAGTAAGGACAATGTCATCCACATAAACCAATAAGATAGCCTTACGCTTCTTGACAAAGACCGAATGATCAGTATTCCTCCTGTTGAAACCAATATCTAACATAGCAGCACAGAACCTCTCAAACCACGCTCAGGGTTCTTGCTTGAGTCCAACAATGGCTGTCTTCATTGCACACTTTCCCTTACTCCCCCAGCCGGCCTATGATAGGGAAGACTATCCTCTTTTAGGATAGGCTCTTTCTTCGGCTTTCGAGTATGTTGGTGGTGGGGAAATGCCTGACCATGCAAAAGGCATGATTAACATCTAACTGGTGCAAATCCCAATACGCTCCCACGGGGCGGTAAGCGCGATAGAGATTCTCACTCTGATCGAATGCCTCTTTGCAACCGGAGCGAAAGCCCCACATAAGCATAAATAAGTCTTAGTCAAAAAGGTAAAGAAAGCGCAACCTTTTGTGCTAGCGGCTTATAGTAAACCCGTGGGAGTAGGGCCTTGACCTTGAACTTGTTGGCACACTATAGGCAGGTAGGCAGGTAGGCGCCTTGCCTTACTCGCCTTATTTGAAGCCCAACAAGCTCCAAAAGCACCGCTACGCCTATAGTGCGTGGGGCGGCAGCTACCTTTCACTTGTTGTCCGTAAGGGCACTATAAGATAAGGAGGCCCACTACACTATAGAAAAGGCTGATAATGCTCAGGCAAGCACCGCACCGTGGGAGCGGGCGTGCCCCGGCCTTGACGTACTATAAGGGCCACCATCTGCCTTGAACTTCAGGGTGTATACCAACTGCCAACCGGACGCTTTCCTCTTGGCAAGGGCTTCGAGGTCTTGTTTCTTCGGGCTTCCATCTCTTCTTCCATGGCCTTGATCCATGAAGGATGAGACAGCGCTTCAACAAGGGGGATGAAATGGATGAGATCAAAGCCCGGATAACAATGCTTGATAGGAAAGGAAATGTAGGATAGATCCTTTCCCTCTGAGTGCAATAGGAGGATCAGAGTGAGAGTTTGAAGGAGGCAAAGGAGAAGTACCAGAGTCCTCCTCGGACTATAATGAGGTGAGCAGTCGTTGATTCTTTTGATTGCATCTTATTCCCTTTTATCACGTAAGTTTGGATCTGATAGTTGTTGATCCCTAACGAACGAGCTTTGAGCTTTCCTAAGTGAAATAGACTGATGGAGGCGTGAGTTGAGCGTAGCGAAATGTTTGATGAACGAAGTGCTTATTTTGGAGTTTGTGAGCGTAGCGAAATTGACTACAGTGAACGAAGTGCTTATTTTGGAGTTTGTGAGCGTAGCGAAATGTTTGATGAACGAAGTGCTTATTTTGGAGTTTGTGAGCGTAGCGAAATTGACTACAGTGAACGAAGTGCTTATTTTGGAGTTTGTGAGCGTAGCGAAATGTTTGATGAACGAAGTGCTTATTTTGGAGTTTGTGAGCGTAGCGAAATTGACTACAGTGAACGAAGTGCTTATTTTGGAGTTTGTGAGCGTAGCGAAATGTTTGATGAACGAAGTTCAGCTCGTTAGGTTGAGCGAAGCGAAATCTTTGATGAACGATAGTGTTATTTTGGAGTGTTTTGTTGAGCGAAGCGAAATTGACTACAGTGAACGAAGTGTTCTTTTGGCGAAGCGAAGTGTTTTCTAAACTAAATGAGGAGGAAAGATATATACTAGCTAATAATAGTAGCAGTAGCACCCGTCAGGCCCACCATTGATTCTTTTCTTGCCAGACAAGGCAAAGATGATGAAATCGAAGCCCTACGGCTGATCTTCTTCCTATCCATTGCTTGGTCAGAATAAGATGCTACTAAGGAATTGACTTTTGAAGAGAATTCCTTTCAATGCTGTCGGGTAGCAGTATGAAGAATACTAAGAGAGGAAGGGAACGCCTATTATTTTCTATGTCCTAATCGAGCTATACTCGTGTCTCCTTTGGAGTAATGTGAACGCCATCTTGCGTTCTAAGGTCAAGACTTTGTTGTATAGGTTCAATCACACTGCTTTACGAAGACCAGCATGAAATTGCATTTTGCAGAAAAACCCATTCTTTTGGAATGTTGATCGTGTTAAAGCCATTCGACTGATGGATATGAAAACTCCAACGTTGAAATCTATGTCAATCGAGCTACCAAATACTGAGCAAACGACCCGGGGCTCGCCTCCCTCCTCGTCTAAACAAGAAAAAAGAAAAGACGTGCTACTATAGTTGCCCCCACCAAATAACACTCCCACAAGAGAAGGAAAAGAGAAAAGAATGGAAGATGACTGGCTCATTTGCCGGGTTCAGAAATTGAAATACATTGAATAGGGCAGTGGGAGGGTAGGATAAAAGGAAGTATGCTTATCCAACAACAAGTTACATTCCTTTTTTGGCTTTGGGAAGACGATAGCAATTGTAAAAGCCCAAAGACGACAGCACTATAGGCGTTCATCCAAGAGCTGAGCTAATAGGCGATAGCATGCTTTCAGCCGCCCCCACGCCACACGGTAGGCCTGCCTCTTTTGCAAGCCCACGGGGCTTCAAATAAGGCAAACCTGGACAGTGGCGACCGATCACTCAACCCGCAGACCTTCACAGGTTGCTTTAGTGCCATTTCCGTAGTCAATTTCCATTCATCTCTTTTCCGGTTGATCTTACCCAAGGCGTGCTGGGGGTCTTCTACTACTTCTTTTAGATGGATGTGAGGGTAGAGTGCTGCTTGGGGACCGATAAGACGCATCTTGTGGATTTTTCCCTTTCTAAGGGAAGGGGCAAGGTGCTCGTAGGTGCGCGTTCTTTTCGCAGCGCGTCGCTGAGGCAGGGTCCTCAAAACACATACTCGGTGGCGGGTCGACCAGACGAGGAATAGGCAGCCCTCCGTAAGGAGGTCCCGTTGCGAGAATAGCATCGCCAAGCTTACTATGAAATGTAAATGTAAAGTGTCTTCGACCCAACAAACGAGAGGAGCTCAAAGACAGAGTCAGGCCAATCCTTCCGGTAGGGTCCAAGGCTCTTTCAAAGCTGACCTTTGACTCATAAGCCATGACGTGTGTCAAGGTAGGCTTTGAAAGGGGATAGAGGAGAGGGTGCGGGCCTTTTTCAATACGAGCCCCAACCCAAAAGAAAGACAGGACAGGCGCTTCTAAGTAGGATAGCTGACGCTAAGCGCCAACAGGCTTTTCTCTTTCGCAGCACTTAGCGAAAACCATATGCTATTTGACCGCTAACCTCTATAGTGGGCTGCTTACTTATTGGCGTGGGGCCCTATAGGCATAGCAACTCATTCCACTTACCTTACCTTGCCTTCCACCGCAGCTTTAGGCTAGCACAAAGATAATGAATGACATATTTACGACAAAGAAGCGTTATTAGCATTTGCATTCCCCCTATGCTGCTTTGTGTTGGCAAGCACTAACGAGAAAGAATCTTTCTTCGTGGATCTACCGCCACGTGGGTTCATGGAAAACCTGCCTGCTTTGCTTATAGTTGTTCCTTTATCAATCGGGCTGCATTCCAATCTTTGCTCGCCTCTTCTCTCTCTTGCTTACTTTCGTTCTCCCGCTCCAAGGAGTAATCCCGGGCGTACGCTACTATAGAAAAGAAAGCCACTGACGTCTCAGCTTAGATCCTTGGTTGAGTCTTGGTTAGTTAGTGGAGCGTCCCATTAATAACCGCTGCAGGTTACACATCTCCTTAAGTTAGCTTTGCTTCATCTGTCAGGTAGTTAAGCAAAGAAGAAGAGATGGCAGAATAGGCTTCCCATAGAAAGACTGAAACCATTAGGATATAGTCTTTAACGGTCGACCGACGCCATATACCTGACTAAAACCGCACACTACACTCAAGGACGGACATAAGGGCGGGAGGGAGAAAGCGGAAGACTGACTGAAGAGTGACAAGGCTTTGCCCCCTCCCCTGGCTAGGTTCTTGTAGGCACGCGCCCCTCCACAAGCTCGCTGCCGAGATATGGGCCCCCTAATACAAAGACAGAAGAAGAAATAGCGTACGCCCGGGATTACTACATTTAGCTTAAGCCTAATGGGAAAGATAGCAAATTAAGCAAGACAATAAGTGCAGATAAGAATGAAGGCGGTAGTATAGTAATAGGCGACCTCGGCATTAGGTATAGTAATGGGTGCCCTCGGCATCAGGTATAGTAGCCAATCCGCAGCGCAGGCATTAATTGACTCGCTGCGCCCAGGCGCCCCTGGCTGCCCTAAGCGTCGGCTTACGCTAGGGAGACCTAAATGCCGGTGGGGGGGCACTATAGGTGAAAGGCAATTTCCTGTGTGATAAGTCGTTTTTCGCAGGGCTGCTTCCAAGCCAGGTTTTTTCGAATCTAACGGATAGGGCATGTAGGGGACAATTAGTATGCTTATCCAAGAGCTAGCTAATTACAAAGGTTTTTGAGTTGGGAAGGGGATCGGTTTTGACAAAACGATTCACAAGATCCACGGATGACAGGTCAGCATCCAAGAGCTGAGCTAATAGGCGGTAGCACGCGCTATAGGTGCCGCGGTCCCGTAAGCCTTTTTGGGCTCTTT